>CAUYQV010096860.1:0-54652 GCA_963574575.1 Galagoides demidoff
ACACTTCTACACTGCTGGTAGGAATGCAAACTAATACGCTCCTTTTGGAAAGATGTTTGGAGAACACTTAGAGAACTAAAAATAGACCTGCCATTTGATCCTACAATTCCTCTACTAGGTATATATCCAGAAGACCAAAAATCACACTATAACAAAGATATTTATACCAGAATGTTTATTGCAGCCCAATTCATAATTGCTAAGTCATGGAAGAAACCCAAGTGCCCATCGACCCAGGAATGGATGAACAAATTGTGGTATATGTATACCATGGAATATTATGCAGCCTTAAAGAAATATGGAGACTTTATCATCTTCATGTTTACCTGGATGGAACTGGAACATATTCTTCTTAGCAAAGTGGAAGAAAAAGTATTCAATGTACTCAGCCCTACTATGAAACTAATTTATAGCTTTCATATGAAAGCTATAACCCAATTATAGTTCAAGAATATGGGGAAAAGAGAAAGGGAGGGGAAGGGAGGGGGCAGGATGGGTGGAGGGAAGGTGATTGGTGGGACCTCACCTGTGGTGCATCCTGTAAGGGTACATGTGAAACTTACTAAATGTAAAATATAAATGTCTTAACACAATAACTAAGAAAATGCCATGAAGGCTATGTTAACCAGTTTGATGAAAATATTTCAAATTATATATAAAACCAGCACATTGTACCCCATGACTGCATTAATATACACAGCTATGATTTAATTAAAAAAAAAAAAGAGAGAAGCGTTAGGTTGTATCTTCCTCAATTTGTTCCAATGTTGATAATATTGATAACTTATTGGGGTTTCCCCTAGATTTCTTAACTGTAATGTAATTAATTTTTCCCCTTTTAATTAATAAGAATTTTGTGGGGAATTCTCTGAGGCCATGTTCCTTACCAAACTTTCAACTGATGGCTTGAATGCCCACTGATGATTGTTTAATGACCTATCACTCCTTCTATATTTCTATTACTAATAATATAAATAAATATTATTATAAGGGAGAGCTTTCTAGGCTTCCCTATCCATGTATTCATTTATGTATATCAGTATGAGCGCATGGATTTTATTTTAAAAAATGAGTTATAATCCATCACTGTCATTATTTATTTTGATGCTCCAATGGTCCCTGATTTTATCGCTAAGAGTTTCTTCAACTGGTTCCCTCCATACTTTGAACACTTTATTACTCAAGCAATATACTACTTTGAGTTTATTTGTACTTTCCTTGCTCTGATTGTAGAATCTGTCTTTTGTTCAAGGAGCACTGATTCCTAGTGACAAAGTCTAGGTGTATTCATGGCTATTGGGATTTCATTGTTTCTAGATTCCCTTGGTGGACAAGCTAGAATATTCATACTATATTTCTCTATTTGTTTCTCTATATTTTAAAAATCATGAGTTCAGGCAGTGCCTGTGGCTCAAAGGAGTAAAGTGCTGGCCTCATATGCCAGAAGAGGCAGTGGGTTCAAACCCAGCCCTGGCCAAAAACTGCAAAAAAACCCCAAACAAAACAAAAAAAACCCATGAGTTCATACAAATAATGGTAAATTCTAGTCTTTCCTACTTCCATCTTAGTAACTCTAATCTCCAATAGTGAGAAATATAGCTCAGAATAAATACATTTTTAAAAGGCAGAGAGATATATGAAAGTTTTTTTGACCTTGAAGGATCTGTGAGACATCCAGGTGGAGATAGGTCTGGATCTGAGTTATTTCTACCAAGGAAAAAAATTGCCTTTCACTTATTGCAATTTATAGAGTGGTATAAATGCTAAGAAGGCTGTTGTTGCAGGGTCCATATGGGATTAGAGATTTTATATTCACATATATGCCTTCCATTTTCTTCACAAAGAAACCATCATATCAGCTCTTATTAGTGGAGGGTGGGAGCTCCACTGTGAGAGATACTTGAATTGATGTCAATGACTCCTGGTCTTCAACATCAGGGTATTTAAGATTAACCTCTTATTGAACTATTTGTGGTGTCAGGTTTCTATATCAGAGACCAGAGATCACAGGTTTGACTTAATAAATCATATGAAACAAAACTCTCCTAAAAATATTAAAAAAGTAAAAAATCCCACTTTTTCCATAAACTTTGTTAAGGAGTTCATTTGTCAGGTCAAATGGTAAAAACCTCTTCAAAGCATAATTTGGGAGCCTTTGTTCAAAAACCAAGAAATTTCTTTCATGATCTGTCTCTTTCTATAATATTTCTAATTGTGGACAGATCTTGTAATGCTAGCCCTTGTTGAGCAAGATTTTATTTTATTTTATTTTTTGGTGGTCAGTTGAAGATGAGTCGAGACTGCAAAACCAGGTGCCAGAGTATTAGATGACTATGATTTATTTTTCAGCATGTGGTGAGAGAAAAACCATTTTAAAACTTTTTACTAACGTGTATAGAGAGACACAAAATGTTTCCAAGTTAGACAAGCAACTTTTGCTTCGTATTATTGGAGAAGGTACACTGAGTACTAGATGCACATGTTCTCACAGTCTAGGGGCGTGATATTGTGTCAATCGGAAAGAAAATTTTCCCTCTTTCAAGTGAATAGTAATTGCAGAAAATGATGCTTTAACTTAACTCTTGGCACAAAGACACAGCCTGTTCCTTACAGAATTATGGAACGTGGGAGAACCCACGTGATCACTTGAAAGATGTCAATGTCTAAGCTATGCCAAAATATATGAGCAAAGCAAGGACATTAAACATTCACATCAGGACTAATGCTTTTTACCTTTTAACTGAAAGGGCAGGGAGGTGGACACAGGGCTGACTCCTGAAATAAGCATTTTGTCTACTTAGTGAAGCATATTTTGGGGGTAATTTTATATGGCAGCATTACCCTAAAGATTCTTGCTTTTGAAAGACCTAACAATGGAAGTCGTGGGTATTACTGTGTTTTTTCAAGGTAAATCTTCATGGAGGTAAAGAGGAATACAGTGTGCATTGACTTAGAAAGATGTAGGGGACAAAATACTACTATACATAATCCTGTTACTCTCTCCATCATTATGATTACCATCATCATCATTGTCCATGGTGAGTTCCTGCTAGAGAGTCAATTCCCCTAGGGAAGGCAATACTAATGGATCCTTTCCTGAATAGAGTTTTAATTAAGATAAAGGAGAAGGAGAAACTAGGAGGCATAGGCAGTCTGCAAGCTGAGTCAGTGGAATAGGAAGAAACAGAATGTTAGTGCCAGAAAGGCCACTTTACATCTCATGATCTCATTGGCTGGTTGATTTGGGAATTAGGGGAAGCAAAGACTGGTAGAATTAACACTGGCTTGACTCCACTCAAGCCTTCAAACCACCCCACCAATAAGCTGTGTAGCCTTGGCAGGTTGCTTGACTTGTCCTTTAGCTCAAATCTCTTGTGAAATTCAAACTCAGGTGTGCACCTGAATGTTTCATAGGTGCCCCAAAAGCAAGATGTGCAAGCATGAGTTTATCTTCCTCTTCTCCTGATTTGCTCTTTCTATTATATTAATGAGATGACAGCACCATCTGCCCAGGCATCAAGGTGGGATACATACAAGTCATCCTAGACCTGGCTGCAACACCTTCTCCAACACCTTATCCCTTATGCTGCGTGGGTCATCTGACTGGTTAAACCCACATGCTCTGCCTCCTTCACTGCTGCCAATGGTGAGGACCTTCTCAGTTAGAAGAAGGCCATCCATACTTTTTTCAGGAGACCTAGTCATGGTGAGGTGGCTAAAGAGAAAGAAAAATGGCTCTTCTATACATGTGGAAGAAAAATGGCATTAAATACCTTCTTGCACTTTTGCAATGACTTTGTGATCATCCATTCTATCTCTCTTATCTTGAAGTGACCTTGAATGAGTTACTGTCTATCAAAATAGGTTAAGGAAAAGAAAATCATTTTTCTCTCTTTTTCTCTGTGGACATTTTACTAGGAGACGTAAAATGAAACCAGAATGGCAGGGTACAAGTCTAGGGAATATTTACATCTTTGGAAACTTCTTGTGTCTTTGAGAACTCAAAAAACACATGTTAGAATATATGGCAATGGAAATCTTCTTAATAATACCCCAATGAGCAGAAAGTTATTTTAAATGAATCCATTGATATTAGAACCCAACAGAACAAGGTGAGAAGGTATCTGAAAAGAATTAATCAATTTTCTCTACTCTTGAAATAACCTTTTGTTTCCCAGAAACAGAGAGGAAAAAAGCCAAATAACAGGGAAATGAATGAGAAAGCACAATACAACTTCATGGTTCCTGCTTTGAAAGATAGAAAAATAATCATTCATAATCTTACGTCCTTTTCTAATGTCTCACAGGAAGGCCGATGGGAAAAGAATAGAAGAAAAAGGACAGTCATTACCCATGTTTGAAAAATTGTTAAATTGTTGTGAAAGGAGGAAAAAAATCTCATCTTAATAATCCCTATTCAGGGTGGTTTGGGGTCTTTCTAGCCCAGTCAAGGGAAAGGTTCAAAATAGCTTGTTGCAGTGAGGTCAATTTGTTTCAAAATCGTCCTAGAGGAGAGTGTGGTGTGCACACACAGGCACACACTCACACACATATACACCCCCATCCGCTTCCCTATATTTTTATATATTTGGGTGTATAAAGTGATATATATTTAAAATATGTATGTTACTGGCATTCAAAATACAAATTTTTGTCAGTCCCCCAACACAAATCAAATTCAGAATTAAGTTTGGATATTTGGCCAACTATACTAGGCATCTAATAAATGTGCTAAGTTTGCAAAGCATTAAATATAGAAGGCAGGAGTTTTTTGTTTTTTGTGTTCCACAAAAATCCAGTGTCTGTGTCTACTTGTGTGTGTGCACACATGATTCTTTCCTTTTTGGTTTGCAATCATCCTACTTTATGCCTCTCAAAGACATAGCTAGGAAAATGATCTGGGTTTGATCAATGCCATCCCATGGCTGGGCTGTATCTAGAGCTCATTGGTGTATTTGATGAAAGAAACGCTTAAGAGACTGTTTATTGAATGTCTGAGATGTGCGAAGTACCTCTTTCATGATAATCCTACTAATTCAGTTTTTACCTATTTTTTAGGTGATGAATGAGGTTTAGTTGCTTTCTCAAGAGCGCATTTGACCTCCAAGTGACTAAACCAGAATTCAATTCATGGTGTCAGACTTGAAAGCTCACGATCTTTCCATGGCTAGTGATGACAATAAGTGGTTAGAAACATTGATCACAGACTGAATTTGAATCCTGCTCCTACTGCTCTCTGGCTGTTTTACTTTTGGCAAATTACATAACCTCTGTGCTTCAGTGTTCTCATCTGGGAAATGGGAATGATATTATTAAACTGCTTAATAAAATTGTTGAGAAGATTAAATCATACAATATGTATAAAATGCTTACCCCTCCCATTGTAAGACCTCGATCTATTAACTCACTGCCATTGCTATTCTATATTTCGATAAAGAGTACAAAACTTGACTCTCTCACAGCATGAAGAGGTGCTAGCTTACCACCAGTCTGCCTCACAGGCTGGTTCATGGTAAACAGCAATTATTTGTAAACTAAAAGAAGAAAGCAAGATCTCTGGCTTTCCAGGCTAGACAAAAACACCCCAAAACAAAATAACAGGAACAGAGAGGCCATGGCAGGTGAGAGAAGCATGGTCATGTGTCCTGTGTGTTCCCTGAGAGAGGGAATAAGAGCCGCTGCAGACGAGCCTCCTGTTTGCACCTCTGTATCTGAGGAGCTGAGACACTGTGTGGACAACTTCTACCACTGGCCATCTAAGAAGGACATTCAGCAGAGGCTTCTGGCTTCACGCTTGAAAACTACCCAAAGGAGACTTAGTCATTTTCAATCAGTTGGGACAGAACAGGTCTGAATCCTTCATCTGTATGAATGAAGCTCATCAAGGCGAAGACAGGAACTTCCCCCCATTTAAGCCAGGTCCCCCTTTGTTCTTTAGCACAGATTTTGGGTTGCACTAGAGGCTGTGTCTCCCCAGTCTGCACATTACATATAGAATACAAAGCTCGCCCTTTTCCCTCCACAGATCTCATGGTCTTCTGTTCACCCCACTCTCACCTCTCCTTTCTCCAGTATCTGGAAGCATATCAGACTCATTCAGGATTTCTCCAAGTGCACTGTAGGCTCCAGAGAGCTGGCAAGCCTGTGTTTACTTTTTAGATTACTTGGAAAAATCTGTGAACATGGCCATAGTAAAATGGTTTTTCACTTAGGATCACTTCATCCAAAATTATTCATATTTCTTCCTTTTGGGAAATATAGCTTATTTGACTCTAGTGTTCAAAATACACCTTCTCTGAATGCCCCCCACCGTGGTGCCTGAGTGAGGGGCTTTCCACCTCACAACTGAGATTATAATGATGCAGTTGTTCTTCTCCTCGGACTTGACTTTCCCAGGCTCATTTATAAAGTTACTCAGTTGTGACTAGGCCCCTTAAATAACCCTATTGCCTAAAGATATCAGCCATTTACCCTTAAGAACTATGTTCACATTACACAGAAATACAAATAAAAGCACATTCTGCACCAGCAATGTCACAGAGCTATATATTTTTTTAGTTGTGAATTATATCTGGTCTTGAAGGAGAAGAGAGAGATCAACAATTCTATATTCTGTAAAATAATTTTATAAGATATATTGGACACTTCTCATAATTCAGAAGTGTCCTATGCAAGTTTTATTTTGTTCTGGCAGGTTTTAGAAGCAAGCAATTCTCAGGATGCCTAAAAGTAAGGTCTAGGTTTCTGTTTTTACATATTTAAGCTATGCATTTAGATACAATTCAAGCATTCCAGGGTGTTAACGGTGTTTACAAAGGAAAGTGCCAGAGGCAAATTCAGGCAGTTCTTTAAATTAATAATGCTTTTGTTCACACTCCAATTTTTCCTTCCCAGTTCTGCTAGAATCAATGTGCATCATCCCCATTTATTCAGAAGATAATGATGACAATTTCCATTTACACATTGCATTTTATCTGGAAGGCACTCTCTCACGCTGCACCACTGTCTGCCACCTTCTGCATGGCAACAGAAAATGCAAACTGCGTCATCACAGTCATTGGTCAGTGGGGAGTCGAAAACCCCCAAAGCAAACACTGCACCAAGGGCAGAAAGAAAGGCAGGAGGGCCAGGATTAAACTTAGACTATTGCCATGTTTGCTCAGAAGATGGGGGTCCAGGAGCAGAGGGTCTGCCAATGACCACACTGCATCTCTGTAGGGTTAAGAGGGATAAGGCAGCCAGTGGCTTGGAGCTAGAGAGACCCACATTTAAGTGATCTATGATTTCTTACTCAGGTGTTTTTAGGCAAATCAGCTGATCCCTGTGAGGCTTGATTTTTGCATCTCCGGTATTTACCATTCCTGATTATTACTAGTGTTGCCATAGTTACCGTCACTGCTACCTATAGGATTGGATCTGACAGGTGGTGCAGCCTGCTGAGGGTTCCTCTCTGCATTTCTTCATCTGCCTGATCATAAGTTTCCACCAATAGTGAAGATCTTATAGTTTGTGCAAAAAAGGAGTGTTATCATTCCAGGCTCAAATTATAATGCCTGCTTATGGGACAAGGGGACCATCTGGTATTCAATTAGCACGGCTGTAACACAAATACATTAAACAGTAATCCTCAAATTTTAATATGCATCAGTTATCTGGAGGGCTTCTTAAAATACAGATCACAAGGCCCTGCCCTAGAATTTCTGATGCAGTAAGTTTGGGGACCCAATAATTTGCATTTCTAAGACAATCCCAAATGCTGCTGATGCTGCTCATCTGAGAACTACTCCATATCAGGTAGCTAATTGTCACTTTGGAAGCCACTGAGAGCCTAATCTCCCAGGCAGGGGTATCTAAACATTATTTCCCCCCTCTGCCACACATTGGAAGAATTATCTTGGGCCACACATTGAATACACAAACACTAATGAAAATTGTTTAGCAAATAAAAAAGGTCCCTGCATACTTTTCATGATATTTGCCCGCACAGATAGCAAAAAATGTCCTCAAAAATCAGAGTGTGGCCTATGGGCCACAGGTTGGACAGCCCTGCTCCAGGTGGTGTTTTGTATTTGGAGCCAGAGAGTCCAGAGGATGCTGGGGGGGAGGGGGGATAAAGGCAAAGTCAGGGATAGGGTGAGCACCTGCAGAAGGTGAAGACTGGAGAGCAGGGAGGAGGTCAAGACCTTGTGGCACCAAGTTCACAGTTGTGTCCGGCCCAGGGTTTCTTGTCTTTCTCTTCTTCCTCTTGGCTTCCACTCTCTTTACAACTCTGATACCTGTGGGTTTCCCATTCTTTCTAATGAGTCATCTCCAGCCTTGAAAAATACAGTCCTAAGCCCTCCAGCTGACAGAATGGACCACCTCTTGGTCTAGAGATGCCTTCAAAACTGAGTCCCTGGCTATGACAGGACAAGAGGTAAGACACTCAGTATACCACCTCCCTTGCTAACCAATGTCAGGCTTTCTTTCCTAATAGTTAAACCAAAACCAGTGCCTTGAAAAGACTTACTCCACTGCTGACTTCTGGGCTCCCCTCCCTTTTTGCAGTTTGGACACAACAGCTGAGCAGCAGTCCCTCCTGATAAGAGACCACTGACTATGGACTGGTTCTGGCTGGATTCCAGTGGTGGCACACAGGATGCTTCTGTGTTCTCCTTTCCACTTTTTGATGTACAGAACCTAAGTTTAATCCATTTCGATGTTAAGTCTCCACTGCAAAGTTAACACGGGACATTAGGCAACATGTTTGTTTACTTACAATGCTTGTGCATATCCCCCCCCTTCTTGAATATTCATACTCCTCCTCTAACCTATTAAATATGTATAGCTGACCCATTCAGCATAAATTTCTGTCTCACTCTTCCCTCCCCCAAAGTACCTGCTTCCAGTTTCTGCTTGGAAGCTATGCTTTCTAGCCTGTGAAATGGCCACTTGCAACCCTTTATAAGAAAAAAACGTTCTCCTCTCCAAACTTACGAATCTGGGGATTTTTCAGTTGACAGCTTGATGAACAGACATGGAAAGAGTATCTCAGGTAGTGAAAGCAGCATGCTAAATGGCCTGAAAGTTTCATCCAAGGAGCTAAGAGCAATTCAACTTGGCTGGACCTTAGAATGCAAAGAAATAGCAGTTTGGGAGCCAGTGTGGAATGACACAGGTGAAATTCAGATAACAAATTGGACTTGATCCTAAATACTATGAGAAGCTACTGAAGGGTATTTATCAGGGAATAACACTACTTGATTTGTAATTTAAGAGGCTCACTCTGTTTGCCGTGTGAGAAATTGGGTGGAGAGGCTCAAGCCTGGAGGCAGGCAGACCAGGGAAGGGGTTGCTATCGATGTTGAAGCACAAGATGATGGTGGCCTACACTGGGGTGGAGCAACAGGGAGGGAAAGACTCCTTGAGTCGCTATTTAATTACAATAAAGTTCTTGAACCATCTATCATACATTCTAGTAATTTATTCTGGGACTGTCATATTCTTCAAGGAATCTGAGGGCCCTATCAGAGTTTCTGATTCAGAAAGTCAGGTTAAGGTCTTAGAGTGTACATTTCAAACTAACTCCTGAGGAATACTGAAGCTGGTCCTGGGACCAGACTTTGAGAACCACTGATTCATTCCTATCTTTCTATAAAGAGAATTATAGTCTTGGGTTTTTCCAGCCCTGATAGCATTCTCAGCTTTTGGTAACCAGCATCCCAGTGCTTAAATAAAACACTGATGCTACTCTCTGAGATCCTGCCCTTTCAGGATCCACATCAGCTCACCAAGCTCTCTGAGGCCCAACTAATTTGTCTTCATGAGCCATCAGCCTTGCTCTAGCTTTTCCAACAACTGCTCCCTCTCAGGCTTTACTTGGCATCTACAGCAAATGGAATCTTCTCGGCCCCAAAAGATTCTAATTAACTCTCTCAGGGTCAACTCCCTGAGTGAATGACTTGAATAATTTGGCATGCTTACAATGTTTTATTTATTTAAAGATTCCAAACTCTTCTACCCTGCATGCCTACCTTAAATAAGGATAGCCCCCAAAGCCACCATGAATTAAATAAATGTTGCTTTATACCATGACTTGTTCCTCTGTTCTCGGATTCTTTCTATGTTCCTTTAACTCTCACAGATGGCTAATCTTTCCTGATTTCAGTTTTGGCAAAGGCCCTCCTTAAACATATTTTGATGATGGTAATAGAAAATAAAAATTAATTACAAGACTGCTGTCCTGGTCTGTTATTAAGAGCTTTTCCTTCCTTTGGAAGGATTAGTAGAGTATTTCAGAGCCTTCCTTCCTTCCTTCCTTCCTTCCTTCCTTCCTTCTTTCCTTCCTTCCTTCCTTCCTTCCTTCCTTCCTTCTTTCCTTCCTTCCTTCACACCGCCCTTCTTTTTCCTTTTATTTTCCTTGACCTAACCTTCCAGTCTCATTTTTTTTCAGATTTGAATTTCCTGCCACAAAATTTCTGTGGTTACCGCATCCACTGTAATGAATATACATGCTTCCTTTGAGCTCTCCAGACATGTGAAGGCTGCTGCTGTACCTTCAGCTCCCTGTTCTTGAGTGACTTGGCCGCACAGTGACTTTAGGGCCAAAGAATGGATTCCTTAAAGTACTCCTCAGGCATTGATCAAAACACCAAAGAGAGGGGAGAGGAGAGAGCTGCAAAGGAAAATAAAATGTTAGTGCTCCTTTGTGCTGTAGGGAAGTCAATGCTGGCTTGCTAGTATCACTCAGAGGAGGAGGCGGGGATTCTAAAGAGGACAGATGATTAAGAGGGAAAGGTAAGGAAGGAAGGATGAGTTCAGAACCGAGCAGGAAAAATCCCCACACCACCCATTATGGTGAAATCAAGTAATTAGCAGGAAGATGAATGAACGATCTGAGAGTGAAACACTTTATACGAGCAGGAGACTGGGTTCAAGAGTACTTCTAGTTAGAGGTATCACACTCACTGTGCTCAATATTGGTGGATTTCCTCAAGCGAGGTTATGAAACAAAATTATTTAGAGTCTAACTTTCCTGTTGATGTCATCATTAAAATTATTTTATAATGTTTTTTATAATGTAAATATATTTAAAAATATGACAATATATTTACTATATTTGAATATGTAACACAAATAAGATGTATTCAAATAAGTATTAAATTATAATTATTAAACATTTATATAAATTACATATAATATGTAATTATATAATACATTTAAACATATTTATATCAGATAACTATGTTTATTGATGATTCTAAATTATATAAATTCTTTTAATAAGTTCTATAAATCATTTTAATGAGCGAGGTGTGGATTTTTGATGAGCAAGGGGTCAAATTGATAGCTTGTCCTGACATGGTGGGCATTTTAGAGAATTGGATGGGATTTTACATTTCATGGTTTCTTTACTTTTGTTCCTAGAATCTGATCCCCTTAATGCTGATCCTTTCTTTCCGTCTACCCTGGTTGGTGGTAAGAAGTATTTATTTCATACCTAGTAATCTCCTGTTTCCATATTTACAATGCTCAAATTCAATCTCCTTATCTTTTATTTAATTTGATTATAGATTTTTTTGTAAATTTGGATTTCACAAATTTGGAATCTGCGAATTTTCAGATAAGGTCCATTTAAAAAAATTCAACTAAAAAATGTCATCATGACATCATTTCATGTCATCAAGATAGGATCGTGAAATGTTTGTCTGCTTAGGGGAACCAAGTGACCTTGAGAACTTTAAACACTTCATTTAAAAACACATGTCAGCTTAAGGCAACAGAACTACAGTCTTTATGCTGAATATTTGCTGTAACAATCAGAAACATTTTCTGTAAGGACCTAGAACACTATACTTTGTGTCTAAATTGTAATTACTAATTACAAATAGTCTAGGCTATTTGAAGGAGATAAAAGCACTGGAAAGTGATTATTTTCCTATCATGGATTTTGCTCCGTTCAGTCTGGCTGTTCCCCATTGTGTGTGAGTTGGAGAGATTATTAAATACAGTATTTAGCAGTTCTCATTTACAGCATAACACTTCACCAATAGGTGTCGCTGTCTAACACATGATATATTCAAACATAAAAATATTCTTAAGCATGAATTTCAGGGTTCTGTATTCCTAATGAATTCTTTAATCATTGTGGAAAGGTAGAAAGCTTGAGTGTTAGGCTTCCATAGAACAAGGACTCCAGAGGCTGGTGAGGACAGGGAGAGGAAGCAAAGCACGTTCCAGTTCTAGCATTTTAGCTATTTCAGCAACAAGTTAAGAGAGCACATGAATCTTGAGCTCATTGGCACTAAGACAACTGTTACCAGGCAGGCTGATGACATAAATACTTTTAATGATTGCTTCTCGAGCTTTAATTGCTATTTCCCCCCTTTAATCTGTCAAGCCTTTCAATAATAGTGGAGAATTAGTTATTTTCATTACATTCCAAGTGATGACCAGACTTTAGATATTCAGAAAGTTTTTTTGGGGTGGTGGTGGTGGTGGTTGTGGTTTTTGGTTAGTTGGTTTTATTTTAGGGGCAGGGTCTTGCTGTGCTGCCCAGGCCAGAGCACAGTGGTTATTCATAGGTATGACCATAGCACCCTATAGCCTCAAAATCCTGGGCTCAAGTGATCCTCCCTCTTCGGATTCTAGAGACCAGAGAAGTGTTGGTCCTGCTACACACAACTCAAAATTTTTCATCTTTGTCAAGTGTCAGTGATGAAGTATGCCATGTGTTACCTGATAAAAAGTTGGCTTCCAGCTCTTGACAATGCAGGGATTAGAAAAGAGAAAGGTGATCGTTGTTTGGTCAAATTATCTTTTTTTTAAGATCTGAAGGCCTATGTAGTCTTTTGGTGCAGAAAGTAACTTTTTATGGTCTCAGTAAAACTCCTGGAAGTTCATTTTTCATCAACTGCCTTAAAAAATTATTATGGAAGTTTTGAACACATACAAGATTAGAGAAAATGATATACCTCCCTGTGCTAATCACACAGCTTCAACTATTACCAGCATATGACCAGTCCTGTTTTATCTATTCTTTCTTCCCCATGTCTTACTGCTACCCTACTGGGTTATTATGAAGTAAATACTAGACACTCTGTCACTTCACCCCTGTATATTACAGTACGTATCTCTAAGAGATAAAGGCACTATTTTAAAAACCGTTGTTATATCCAAAAATATTAGCATTGTTTTCAGTATGATCTAAGATGCTGTCAATGTTCAATTTTCCTTTATTATTCTATAAATACAATTGGCTTATTGAATTAGAATTCAAATTGTATTTGGTTGATAAGTTTAATAAAAACATTTTATTTGGTAACAGCTTTCCTCACTCTCTTTTTCAATGCCACTTTTTGTATTGAAGCTGCCAAATTTTGTATTCCATGGAATATCTTGCACTCTAGGGTTGGCCCGCTTAGATCCCTGTGATAACATTCGGCATGTTCATCTATCCTCTGTGTATTTCTTGTAAACTGAAAGTTATACTAGATGTTTGATCATATTCAAGTTCAATTTTTTTTGACAAAAACTTTCCTAAGTGATGCCATGTACTCACTATTGTGTCACATCAGAGGCATATGATGTTGACACACATTCTCCCTCTCTTTACTGTATTTTCTTTTTTTTTACTTTTTTTTTTTTTTTGTAATGTTAAAATTTGCTGAAGGGGTCTGGCATTGTCTGTTTTATCCATACATCATTCCTCAAATAGCTTTAGCAATTATGATGACCATTGTATAGACTTATTATTTCATTAGGGGTTAACAACAGAGATATTCTAATTCTATCATTCTTTATTTTCTTTAATTCTGTCATTCTTTTTGAGGTTACTAAGTAGAATTCTTCAAGAATTCTTCCTCATCAACTAGTTGACCACTTTAGAATATAGTTCATATAGGAAAGGCAGGATAAATACTTGACTTCTAACCTCCCTTAATTTACTAGGTTGCGGAAGACATTAATGCCCTAGCAACCTTCTAATAAGGTATTTTTATAAGAATATTATTATGACCTCATAGATTTTTTTAAATTTCACAATATTAATTAAGGTAGTATAAGTGTTTTTGTTATGTAAATATCTTCTATAATGTTTAAGACAGGGTTTTTGGTGTGCCCATAGAATAGTGATCATTTTACACAGTAGGTCAGTTTTTACCTGCATTTACTCTCTGGCCCTCCCCCGACTTGGTTTTGCATTTACTTTATATTTCTATGTGCCTGTATATATCTATCTATTAGCTTCCACTTATTAGTGACAATATATGGTGTTTGGTTTTCCATTCCTGAGATACCTAACTTAGGATAATGGTCTAAGGTCTCCAGTTCTAACCACATTGCTACAAAGAACATTTTGCTTCTTTTTATGGCTGAGTAAAGTACATATATGTACTCCATGGTATATACACATACCACATTCTCTTTATCCATTTAGGAGCTGAAGAGCATTTAGGTTGATTCCACATTTTTGCAATTAAGAATTGTGCTGCAGGTTTGGCACTCATAGCACAGCGGTTACAGCACCAGCCACCATACATTGAAGTTGGTAGGTTCGAATCCAGCCTAGGCCAGCTAGACAACAATGACAACTGCAACAAAAAAATATCTGGGCATTGTGGTGCCACCTGTAGTCCCTGCTACTTGGGAGGCTGAGGCAAGAGAATCGCTTAAACCCAAGAGTTAGATGTTGCTGCGAGCTGTGATGCCATGTCATTCTACTGAGGGTGACATAGTGAGATTCTGTTTCAACAAAAGAATTGTGCTGCAAAAAATATTTGAGTATAATTGTCTTTTTGATCAGAAGACTTCATTTCTTTTGAGTAGATACTCAGAAATGCATTGTTGGATCAAATAGTAAGTCTACATGTATTTCTTTGAGGAACTGCTACACTATTTTCTGTAGAGGTTGTACTCATTTGCAGCCACCCCACTGACAGTGTTTAAGGATTCTTTTTTTTTCTCTACAAGCACATAAGGAACTATTGTTTTTTGACTTTTTAACAATGGCCATTCTGATAGGGTAGAGTGGTACCTCAATATATAGCATGGCTATATATAAAAAACATTCAATCTGAAGGTGAACTCAAGGGCTTGGCACTCATAGCACAGTGGTTACAGCACCAGCCACATACATTGAAGTGGTACCTCATTATTTCTATTAAATACTTTGAATTTCTGTGATGATTAGTGATGTTGACCATTTCTTCATATTTTGGCCATTTGTTTATCTTTTGAAAATATTCTGTCACGTTCTTTTCTTACTTCTTGATGTAGTTGTTTTTTTTTTCCTTGCTAATTTGTTTGAGTTCTTTATAAATTGTGCATAGCAGTCCTTTGTTGGATATATAGTTTGTGAATATTTTCTTCCCTTCTGTAGGTTTTTTTATTCACTCAGTTTTTTATTATTTCCTCTGCTATGCAGAAGCTTTTAATTTAACTGAATCCCATTCATTTATTTTTATTACTGCTATATTTGCCCTTGGGGTCTTAGTCACAAATTCTTTGCCAATGTCTAAAAGAGTTTTCCTATGTTTTCTTCTATAATTTTTAGGTGTCACAGCTTAAATTCAAGTCTTTAATTCATCTTGAATTAATTTTTGTATATGGAGTGAGACAAGGATCCTGTTTTATTCATCTGCATGTGATTATCCAATTTTCCCAGCACCATTTATTGAATAGGGCTTCCTTTTCCCAGTGTATGTTGTTGTCTGCTTTGTCAATGATTAGCTAGTTTTGGGTGGATGGTTTTACTTCTGGGTTCTCTATTCTGTTCTATTGGTCTATGTCTCTGCCTTTATACCAGTACCATGCTGTTTTGTTTACTATGGTCTTATAATGTGATTTAGAGTCAGGCAATGTGATACCTTTTGATTTGTTCTTTTTACTTAAGATTGCTTTGGCTATTTATGTTCTTTTTTGGTTTCAGATGAAGCTTAGAATTGTATTCTCAAAACATCTCAGCTATGATGCTGGTATTTTGATGGGGATTGCATTGGATTTGTAAATCACTTTGGGAAATATGGACATTTTAGTGCTGTTGATTCTACCAATCCATGACCAAGAGATGTTTTTCAATTTGTGTGTGTCCACTGCAGTTTCTTCCATCAGTGTTTTATAGTTCTCCTCATGTAGAGGTCTTTAACTTCTTTGTTAAGCATATTCTTAGGTATTTTATTTTCTTTGTAGCTATTGCCAATGGTATTGAGCCCTTGAGTTCACCTTCAGATTGAACGTTTTTAATATATAGCCATGCTACTGATTTGTGTACATTGATTTTGTAACCTGAGATTTTGCTGAATTTATTGATCAATTTCAGAAGTCTTTTGATGGAGTCTTTAAGATTTTCTAAATACAAGATTATATTGTCATCAAACAAGAATAGTTTGACCTTCTTTTTCCTGATTTGGATGCCCTTTATTTCGTTCTCTTGCCTGATTTCTCTGGCCAAGACTTCCGATAGCATTTAGAATAGAAGCAGTGATAGTGGGTACTCTTGTTCCTGTTCTCAGAGGGAATGCTTTCAACTTTTCCCTGTTCAGTATGATGTTGACTTTGAGTTTGTCAAATATAGTTTTTATAATTTTGAGGTATGGTCTTTCTATAGCTAGCTTTTTGGGTAATTTATCATGAAAATGTGCCAGATTTTATTGAATAGTTTTCCTGCATCTATTGAGATGATTATGTGGTCATTGTGTTTCCATTTATGTGGTGAATCATGTTTATTAATTTTCATGTGTTAAACAATCCTTGTATCTCTGGGATGAAACCCACTTGATCATGGTAAATTATTTTTTTGATTTGCTGGTGAATTCAATTTGCTAGTATTTTGTTGAGGATATTTACATCTATGTTCATAAGGGACATTGGTCTGTTGTTTTCTTTCTTTCTTTCTTTTTTTTTTTTTGTCATGTCCTTTCCTTACTTTGGTATCATGGTGATATTGGCTTCATAAAATGAAATAGGGAGGATTCTTTCCCTTTTGAGGTTATGGAATAATTTCTATAAGATGCTACTAATTCTTTGTAGGTCTGATAGCATTTGGCTGCAAAGCCATCTGGTTGGGAGATTTTTTTTTATTAAGACTTCATCTCACTGCTAATTATTGGTCTGTTCAGGGTTTCTAATTTCATCCTGATTCAAGATTGGGAGGTGGTATGTTTCCAAGAATTTATCCATTTCCTCTAGGTTTTCTCGTTTGTTTGAATAGTGGTTTTTGCAGTATTCGTGGATGACTTTTTTTTTTTTATTTCTGTGGTATCAGTTGTAATGTTTGTCTTTTCATTTCTGATTGACGTTATTTGAATCCCTTCTCTTTTATTTCTGGTCAATCTAGCTCATTTTCTATCAATTTTCAAAGAACCAACTTTTTGTTCCATTGACCCTTTTTGTTGTTGTTGTTTTGTTTTTGTTTTCCATTTATTTCATTTAAGTCTTCTCTGAGCTTTGTTATTTCTTTTCCTCTGTGCGGTTTGGATTTGGCTCGTTCTCTTTCTATTCCTTGACATGTGATATTAGATTGTTAATTTGTGATCTTTTTGTGTTTTTGATGTGGACATTTAAAGCTATGAACCTTCCCTGTAGAGCTGCTTTTGCTGTATCACAACACATTCTGAAACCTTGCACCCCTCTGTCATTCAGTTCAAGAAATCTTTTTATTTCCATCTTCATTTCATTATTGACCCCAAATCATTGAGCATCATTGTATTTAATTTCCACAACTTTGTGTAGAATTGAATGTTTCTCTTGGAATTGATTTCTAGTTTTTTTCCACTGTGGTCTGAAAAGATACATGATATGATTGCATTTTTTTTTTTTAATTTGCTGACAGTTTGCGGCCTAAGATATGATCAATCTTGGAAAATGCCCTATGTGCTGATGCACAAAAATGTATATTCAGTACTTTTTTCATAAAATGTTCTGTAAATGTCTATTAGGTCCATTTTTCCTAGAGTCCTGTTTAAGTTCAGTGTTTCTTTATTCATTTGCTGCTTCAATGATTTGTCCAGTACTCTCAGGGGAGTGTTGAAGTCCCTGACTATTAAGATGCTATTGCTCATTTCTTTAGTTAGATCTAGAAAAATTTGCTTCAGGAAACTAGGAACTTCTGTGTTAGGTGCATATATAGTTAGGATTATTATATCTTCTTATTGAATTGCCCTCTTTACCATTATATAATGACCATCTTTGTCTTTCTTTTTTTTAAACCATTGTTAACTTAAAGTCTATTTTATCTCTTATGAGAATGTCTATACCTGATCACTTTTGTTTTCCATATGCATGGAATATTTTTTTCCCATCCCTTCACCTTAAGTCTGTGTGAGTCCTTGTGGATCAGATGTATTTCCTGGAGACAGCTGATACTTGGGTTGTGTTTTTTTTCATCTATTTACCTACTCTATATATTTTAAGAGGGGCATTCAGACCATTTATGTTGAGAGTTAGTATTGACAAGTGAGATGCTTCGTGTTCATCACCTTGGATGATACCTTTCATTTTGTTTTCCCTCTTGTGTTATTGTTTTATGATGGCTGTAAGGTCTAACATTTGGGAGTTTTTACACAGGTTGGTGTCTAATGTGCTGTTTCATGTACAATAAATTTTAAGCACTTCCTACAGGGTAGATTTAGTAGTGACAAATTCCCTTAGTGTTTGCTTGTCTGGGGAAGATTATTTCTCCTTCCTTTATGAAACTTAGTTTGGCAGGATCCAAAATTCTTGGCTATTTAAGAAGACTAAATATAGGACATAATTCTTTTCTGGCCTATGAAGTTTATCTTGACAAGTCTGTTGTTAGTCTGATGGGTTTTCTTCTGTATGTTACTTGATGTTTTCACCTCCTGGCTTGTAAGAATTCTTCTTTTTTGTTGACTTTGGCCAGTTTGATGATTATACACTTTGGTGATTCCTTTTTTGCAATGAATCTCCCATGTATTCATTCAACTTCTTGTATTTGGATGTCGAAATCTCTAGTAAAGATAGGACATTTTTCCTCAATTATTCCCTGAAATAAATTTTCCAGGCCTTGTGCTTTTTCTTCTTTACCCTCAGAGAAGCCTATGATTCTTGTATTTGGTTGTTTTACATAATCCTCTGTTTCTTGTAGTTTTTTTTTTTTTTTTGTTCCTCTTGATTCTTAGTTCTTTATTTTTAACCAACTGAGTCAATTTGAAAGAGTTGTCTTCAAGCTCTGAAATTCTTTCTGCTGCTTGTCTTAGTCTATTTTTAAAAATTCCACTGTGGTTTGTTTTTCCCCAAATACATTTTCTTTGCAGAAGTTCTATTTGTTTCAAAAAATATATCTATCTCTTTGGTAAATTTTTTTATTCATTTGAATTGTTTTTCTGATTTATTTGAGGTGGTTTTCCATTTTCTCTTGAATCTAAGTGAGGTTCCTTACAATCCATATTTGGAATTTTTTATCTGTCATTTCGGTATTCTTGTACTGGATAGGAGCCATTGCTAGAGGGCTAGTGTCCTCCTTTGGTGGCGCTCTTTCACTCTGAATTTTTATACTCCTAGAGTCTTTTCAATGATTCCTTCTCATATGGAGCAGCTATTGTTTCTTGTTTTAGGATTTCTTTTTGGTTTAGATGAGGGCTTCCCCCCTTACTCTTAAGAGTGTGTATGTAGCATATGTTGGGTTAAAACCTTTGGCTTTGCTTATTGGTACCTTCTTGGTCTCCAGGTTCTGGATGGCACCTGGTTATAGATATCCTTAGTGTGGTGGTTTTCTTTAGCTGTAGTTATTTGTAGGCTGGAGCAGTGAAGTACTATATGCTTGGGCAGATTTCCTGTCTCTTGTTGACAAGGGACAATTGAGGAGGTCTTTGAAGCCCTTTCTCTTTTTCCAGCCCTGTGGACTTAATGGTGTGAATTATATTGACATACCCATTTTAATCTCTGATATATAGATGGTGTTTTGGGGTAAGTATCAGCCACACTCCATATGACTGAATTGGTAAGTGCTGTAATAGACTGTACACATTGCCCTCCCTGCCAATAGGTAAAGAAGCCAGCTGCAGTGGGTGTTTCAGGACCTGTGACTGGCTCTAGTCCATCAGTAGAATCACTCAAATGTCCTAGGCAGTGGGCAAGGCCCTGAAGCAGATGAGGGTGGAGGAGTGAGGCTAAATGGAAATGCCTTGGGTAAGCCTAGGAGGCCATAAGAGCTGCCTCAGCAGTTAAGAATCAGCTCCCAGCCACTGGGGAAAAGTCACCAGGGAGGGACTGAAGTAACCCCAACATGCCAGAAAGTCTGTTTTTCAAGGCAGGGGCCATCTGGGATTCACAGTCTTGTTGTTGGGAGTGGGTTTTGCTCTTCTCCATCTTCTCTTGCTCCGCAGATCTCCTTCCAGGTCTAGGTGCAAGCAAAAGCCCAAATCAGCTGAGCTCACTAGTAATGGTGCTGCCAGCTTGGATTCTCCCTGCCCGAGATCTTACCCCAGACCCAAGGCTTTTGTGTGGGGTTAGTGGTAGTGCTCAAGTGTACCATGGCTTGGACTCATTCTGCACTCTTTTTTCCCGGCCCATGTGGGCTTCCTAGCCTTTCAAAATTAGTTTATCAATTTCTCCTCCATGCCCTCAAGCCATATGACCAAGTCCTAGGAGTACACGATCTGGCCAGAAGGCCTGTCCTCTGACTGTGTGAGGGAGAAATATGCTGGTCCCAAGTTGACAAGAGGTACTCAAGCAGGCTTAATATCCCTCCGCTTCAGGGTATACCCTGCTCTGCTAGAGTAGTCAGGAGAGCAGCCCCAGGAATGGACAGTGGGTGGGGAACCCACCTTTAAAATTAAATTAAAGACTTTTGAGCTCCCCTTGCTTCACTGCAGGTCTGTAAGACAAAAGATGTGAGTTCCATTCTCTGTTTGAACCTTGATGTAGTGATGGATGGATGTGCCAACAAAGGGGAAGCGGCAGCTCCTGAGAGCTCTGGCCCATTCATCTCTTGGGCTACCTGTGTCACTCAATAGAAGTGAATGGGAGAGTAGAGGGGGAGGAAAAAACCTTGAATAGAGAAGAGCAGGTGCTTTGATAATCTCTATCTCCACAGAATGCCCAAGCTTTGGGATCACACAGATCACTGGGAACCATCAGCCTCTGTGGCTCCTGTGGTCTGGGTAGTAGTTGGAAAACGTTTATGTGGTGACCAGTGACATGAAAACTGAAGACAAAGGTGAGCGTGGATGGTAAAGTAGTATGGTGCCCACCATCTCAGCTCCAGTCTGTGTGAAAGGCAGTGACTCTGAGTGCTTTGTTTTCAAGAAGCTCCCAGTTCACTGGCAGCAGCAGCTTTTGTGTTCATCTGGGTAGAAACGCTCTCCAGCAACTGGGGAGCCTGCTGAGTTCCAGAGATATGAGGGAAAGAGAGACAACCCCCCACATACCCTCTCCATGGGACTCTGAGTTTCTCGGGGGTTGATCTCTGCCAGTATCTTGCTCCTTCTTGTTCTACTCTACAAATTCCTCCTTTGGAATCTTTGGTAGGTTCTGGCATTTCTTCCTCAGAATAACACCTGAGGTGTGTGTGTACATTTTTCATCTAAATCTTTTCCTTCTTTCTGAGACAGTCTGGTGACTGATGTCTGCAGTCAGTTGTCTTGCCGCACCCTCTCATAGATTAAAAAAAAAACAACAACAACAAAAAACATTACTTGATGTGTTTTAATTTATTGTAGCTATTATATAGCTATTATACTTTTTGGTACAGAAGCTATCTCATCTTGGTCAGTGGGAGTCGCTTTAACTTGGCTCTCATTATCTCTTGATATGACCACAGTGAATGTGAATAGGTCCTTCATTTTCTTGTTTGTGTAGATGTTCCAGGCTTATATTGTGAATTGACTGTGCCAGGGAGTCAGCCACCTCTCCAAGGATATTAGTGGTTTTGTGCGTGCATGCGTGCTTGGACATGGTTTGCAGA
The DNA here is from genome assembly GCA_963574575.1 of Galagoides demidoff. NCBI lineage: Eukaryota > Metazoa > Chordata > Mammalia > Primates > Galagidae > Galagoides > Galagoides demidoff. Next base: position 21,905 of record CAUYQV010096860.1, read on the forward strand.
AGTTACAATATTTCCTTTCAACCATGTTTTAGACATATAGGATCTAGTTCTGGGAAAATTAAATTCATGATACATAGTTTGAATTTGGTGAGAAATATTTATGTAATTTTTCAGTTACTATTGTGTGAGGTGAAGCTATTGCTAACCAACAGTGTATAAATTACTTTTATGGTTCCTATAAAAAGAGGTTTACAATGTATGGAACCTGAAATTGTTCTCTGAAAAATTCCTATCATCATCAAATATGTTTAATAGTTAGTGGACTAGTCAGTTCTTATCAACACCTCATCAAAATGGAAGTGCTCTGCTGTTACTAATATATTTGATAATGCAGTGTATATAAATGAAAAAATAGCATACATTTAAAAAATTTAAATTTACGGTAACCATGCAAAATTAATTTTATATGAATTCTTTTGTTTTTAGGACACAAATTTATAATAGGACTACAAACAAATATCTATTTTTGTGAAGTTGAATGTATTATGCATTCCAGCTATCAAAGTAACAAAAATTTTGACTTACTCATTCTAGAAAAGATTAAATTACCCATCTATTATCTTCAGCAGAAAGCAATATTATAAAATTATTTTTACATGAAGAGGTAATAAAAAAATTATAGTTATCTCTAGGTTCTCTATTCTATTCCATAGATCCATATCTCTGTTTTTGAGCTGGTACCATGCTGTTTTGATCACTGTAGACTTGTTGTATATGCTGAAGTCTGTTAACATGATGCTTCCAGACTTGTTTTTATTTCTTAAAACTGCATTGGCTTTGGATTTTTTCCTGGTGAAATGAAGTGCTATTTTTCAAGTTCTCCAAAGGATGTTGGTGCTTATTGCTTTAAACGTGTAGGTCTTTTTGGATGGTATCACCATTTGATCTTTGATAAACCAAACAAAAATGTACACTGGGGAAAAGAATCCTGACTTAATAAATGATGCTGCGAGAACTGGTTAGCCACATGTAGAAGACTGAAACTAGACACACACCTCTCACCACTTTAAAAAAATTGACTCTTGCGGGATAAAGGACTTAAATTTAAGACACAAAACAATGAAAATTTTAGAAGACTATGGGAAAAACTCTTGACACTATCAACCTGGGAAAGTATTTATGAAGACCCCCCTCACCCCCCCTTGGCAACTACGGAAACACCAAAAAGAAATAAATCCAACATGATAAAGCTACAAAGCTTTTGCACAGCTAGGGGTGAACAATTAAGCAAACAGACAGTCTTCAGAATGGGAAAAGATATTTGCATGCTATGAATCTGACAAAGGGCTGATAACTTGAATCTATGGAAAACTCACTTAATCAACAAGAAAAGAGCAAAATCCCATTTATAAGTGGGCAAGAGACTTGAACAAAAACTTCTCTGAAGATGACAAACAAATGGCCAACAAACACATGAAAAATGCTCATAATCCCTAAATGTCAGAAAAATGCAAATCAAAACTACCACCGTAGTGAGAATAGCCCACATCACAAAATCCCAAAGCTGCAGATGCTGGCATGGATGTGGAGAAAAAGGAACACTTTTACACTGCTGGTGGGATTTCAAACTAATACAATCTCTGTAGAAAGAAGTAGAGAGACTATTCAAAGAGCTAAAAGTGGACCTTTCATTTGATCCTACAATCCCATTTCTAGGTATCTACACAGAAGAAAAAAAATCATTTTACCATATAAAGACATTTGCATGTTTATTGCAGCTCATAATTGCCAAGATGTGGAATCAACTCAAGTACCCATCAATCCATGAATGGATTAATAAACTTTGGTATGTATATGGCATAGAATACTAGTTAGCCATAAAAAAGACAGAGACTTTACATCTTTTGTGTTTACCTGAATGGAGTTGAAGCTCATTCTTCCTGGTAAAATATGATGAGAATGGAAAAGTAAGTATCCAAGTACTCAATACTAATATGAAACCAATAGATAAACAACTAAATGCCCACAAGAGAGAAAAACACAGTTATATTCAAGAGGGGGAAAGGAGGGTGAAGGAAAGTAGTAAGGGGAGGGGTGAGGGTGATGAGTAAGCTCTCTCCTAAGGTGCACAATGTAAGGGTATACAGCACACCCTCTGGGTAAAGGGCTCAACTACAACCTGAACTTTACCTAAGAAACAGACAATGTTACCTAATCATCTGTACCCACATATTAATCTGAAATTAAAAAAAAAAAAATAAATAAATTATAGTCAGAACTGTAGAGAAGTAACATAAAGATATCTCAGGCATTAGTTACGAATATGTTTTTTTTTTAAAGTTCTGTGATAGTTGAGTATTTTTCAAGATTTAAGAAATTTTTATTTATTGTGATTTTTAAATCTTAAAAATATCTACTTCTATACCTAATTTTGCATTTTTTGTATTTTTAACTTGATATGTCATTTTTGAAGTGGGCCCCAGAGATTGTAGAAACCTCAGATCCTACAAAATTGGAGCTGCTTGGTGCTGGTTGTTCTTCATTTAAGCCCTCCAATTTTTTGCCCCTCTCTCCCGCAGTCTGTGCCTGACTACCTCTATAGATTGTCTCAGCTGGGCTTACTTGCTCTTCAGCTTCTTGAGGAGAGAAATGTTGGGGTCCTCATTCCTTTTGTTTCTTTTTTTGTCTTTCACACAGAGCTATAGCAGTGAACATAGTCCTCTGAGACCTCAGGCCTTGGTGCAAGCCTCCTACTCCATGTTTTCAGCTCTGATGGGGCTTTGATAACACCACTTTCTCTCCTTTTCTCTTTTGAGATATTCCCAAGATGCCTCATCATCCTGTTGATTTTCTTAATCCTGTTCAAGACTTCAATATGTAGTTCTAGCATTAAATTCAATTTTAGTTAAAATTTTTTTGAGTGTGTTATTTGTTATCTCTTGGGACTGATGTGGATGTTGATATTAAGCCCAAGGAGAGAAGGCTGGGTTGGGGAGTTAGCTAAAGCTTTTGGCTCCTTTGATATTTGTAATACTTCAGCTTGCATATTTCCTTCACATCTGTTTGCTGCGTTTGCATCCTGCTTAGGGCAGGGGACTCTTTGGCAAGGAAAGGATTTCTGATGGTTAGGTTTTAAGTTGCATTGGGATACCATATACCCCCCATCCTTTCCTGAGTGCATGACTTCTCCCTGGAGTGTCACCCCTCAACAGCATGTGAGTGTTTGAAACACTCCAGGATACTTGTGTTCGATCCTCTTTGCAGTGTTTGCCATTATTCCCTTTTTGCATCTTGCTGCTCACATAGGTGCCTGCCTCTCTTCCTTTCTCCTCTAATATCTTTAGTATAGTATCTGCCACCAGTTTAGGCCTTTATTTTATATAAGAGGAGCTTATGATTTTAAGTAATTTATGATTTCCACCTTGCAAAAATCCCCCAGGTAAAATTTTGAGGATCTGAATAAAATGAGTAAAAGAAAATTTATAGAGAGAATCACACAAATTAAAATTATATTATTATGCCCCCAAGACCATCCAAAATTATTACAAGGTGTTTATTAGTGTTCTACAAGCTGTTTCATGGAGCTGACATGGGGCAGATTTTGGTGTGCTTATTTTCAGATCCATACGTCATCTTTCTCTGCCTTGTTCTCTTTTTTAAGAAACTATATTTATCAGGCTCTTAGTCCTCTAACATCTGTGCAGGTTTGGCCAATGGGATGCTCTGGTGTACAGAGGACCTAAAGAAAGAGAGAAGCCAGGATATTCCTTCTGTTGGTGACATCTTTGGCTACATTTCTGCCTCTTCTATTGGTCCAGATCTTCCTGGAAGCATCCCCTTCATGGTTCCACTGGACAGGCCCACAATGGGTCCAACTTCTAGTCAGTGACTGCAGCTCCTGGATTGGGGAGTACAGCTTTTTTCCTATCTTCCTTCAGCCTTAGGAAGGTAGAAGCTTTTTGTCATTGTCAATCTCTAGGATGCCTCACTGCTTCCTGTTTGGCTCGTTGGTTCTTTCATCACCTATATAATCATTTACCTAGATTAAATTGTATCTATTTGAAATATCTACAGTCATTTTTATGTTCTTATTCACATTTAAATAATACATCATGTTTCTGCCCAATGTGATAATTTGCCCTCAACTGAGACCCCATGTTTGTCAGAGATTGTCTATAAAAGATAGAAACCCAACCAATCTAGTTAAAATATTTATTGATGTATATAGATCTCATGAAATCCAAGATTTATTGAATATACACAGAATATAAAACCTGTTTGATTCTCAACTCTGGGTAGACTTAACCCTCAGATAATAACGTGGATAAGATCGAACTAATTCAGTACCTGACTATTTTATTATGGTCTCAGTTCAACTCATACAAGCCTCTTGGAGAAAACTCATTTCTCTTTCCAGTCCATGGTTAGTTTCAAGCAGTGATCTTGACAAGGAGGGAAATGTCATTATGTAACTACATGATTTATTATCCACTTGGACTTGACTAGAGACAATGGGAGAAGTAATAGCAATAGTAGCCAGAAGATACTCCACAATATAGGCTATATTAACTCTTAAATTTCAAATTCTTTTGCTTGCTGACTTATTTTATGCAATATAACTTACTTCTCCCACACTTCTTTTCAGACCTCTTCTATTTAATTTTACTTTATTTTCATGTACTTTTTAAAAATTAGAGTATCTCTAACATGGGGAAAGATCCCTGTGGCTGAAACAAAAATGAAGGGTCATGCACAGATATTTGGTCAAACCTCAGCAATAATTGTGGGGTGTCATTTCATGCAGCCATTCTGCAGTTTTCACCTTATTACTTTTATTATATTTCTATAAGACAGTGATTCTCAACCTTCCTAATGCCGCAACTCTTTAATACAGTCCAAAGGGGTTGCGACCCACAGGTTGAGAACCACTGCTATAAGATATTAGTGACTCAAAAATGTTTCTCCAGTCTCACTGACTATATACAGTAGGACCTCTGTCAGTGACTAGGCAGAGACTGTAACAAACTCGCCAACATATGGAGGTGGGCAACATAAGGAACTAGGCCAACTGTACTGATATGTACAGGTGGTGCATGTCTGCTGTATGAAAATTATGTAAATTTAAGGAGTGGCCAATGTTGGGAGGTGGTCAACTGTGGAGATTCTACTGGTTTTCATTCCAGTGCTCCACTAGGATTGTGTCTTGGGTCCTATCTGCGTCCTGTTCTGTCTCTTAATTTAATATGATTAAATGATAGTAAACTTGGCTTCAAAGGTGTGGGAAGGGGAATCTCTATGCAAACCATTCTTCACATCCATTAATTTATATACAGTTGTTATAACATTTGAATGTGACCTTTATTTTTTTTGGTACAGATTAATATGAGGGTACAAATGTTTAGGTTACATTGTTTTTAATTCTAAGGTAAAGTTCAAGTTGTAGTTGAGTCTCCTTCACCCAGGGGGCCTGATTAGTATTTTACCTAATTGTTCTCCTCCAAATCATGAGTATTAGTTTTTCTTCTCTTTTAAGAAGCAAAAATAACAATACTGACACTAGTCATTGCAGCAAGAGGAGTGTGGAGAATGTTTACGATGAAGTATTGCACACCTCAGAGAATGTATAATTTCAATTTATGAGCAAGTTGGCTGGCTGAACAACTTATTGAATACCCCACCTCTTCTTCACCCTATTACATAGGTTGGTCTGGGTTTGTTGCTCAGAATGTTGCCAAGAAAAGCAGTCTAGAAGTGGTTGCCTCTAGGGGGTTGACCCATAGATTTACAATCCCTGAACCCATAGTATCTACTTTTGGGTTTGTTTGGGTTTCTTTTGTGGTTCTCTAGAACTAGAAAGCTGCTATTCAAAATTCCTACTGGTTATTCATTATGTGTTATATAATAGTACAGCCAATCACTAGTGACCAAAGTAAGGGTACCAAGGTCTACTAATGGTCAAATCATAGGTAGCAGAAAAGGTCTGAAAATAGCTGTATCTGAACTTCAGTCCGGGTCACAAATAGACCAGGCACCCAGGCACTAGCAATGAACAAAGAATGAGGGTCTAAGGGAAGGAAGACTTGATGATTCCAGCCTTTTCTGAGATACTTTCTTCATATTTCTTTAGATGGAGAATAAAAACTACTTTCCAGATTGTGTTTATCACAGAAAAAATACCATCCTAAATATTTATAATGGCAATGTCAATCTTTTTTGTGTGGTAAATAGTTGAATAAATACTGACAGGACATTATATAATAAGTAGAATGTTATGTATTTGTATATGTGTAATTTGTTTCTCTAGGAGGAGTCTGTAAGGGCAAGAAGGATAGAAACCTTTTCTACATGAGGGTATATAGATCAGGGTCCCTTCCTTACATATCACTCCCACTGGAAATATTGGGGCTGAACTAAACACAGACCATGGTGGGGGTTGTCAGAACATCAGTTATAGATTCGTTTAGATGGGTTATACGAGACATGGATTGTGAATCACAGACCATATGGGTAGAGAGAAAGGAACAATTTCTAGAGGACAAGATGCCCCACAGGCATATTACTATAAAATATTAATGTATTGGTTGAAAGCAATCAGCTGGTGAGAAACCTATAGTTAAAAGTTAGCAATTTCAGATAGGACCTGAGAATTCTCTTTACTGAATGACCAGTAACCCAAGACACAAGAAAATGGACATTTAAATCCAGAAAACCTTCACAGAGTATAGAAAAAGAGGAGCCATGGACTATCAAAACAAAAATGTAAATTAGATTAGGGCAGAGATAATTCACCCAACACATGACTTCAGGTTTCCATTGGCCTCTCTGCAGGGTGGTCATAGACATTAGTACTAGAGAACTGATGGCAAAACATTTATAATTTCTAATAGATGATGATGCCTGACTTTACTACTCTCTTTAGCATTTTTTCCATATAGTTTTATTCCTGTGGCATTTGTTAATTTTGTTGCTTTTTTCTCATCTTGAGTTGAGAAGCTGGTGCAAGTGTTGAAGACAGAGGACAGCGGCAGGGATCTTAGGAGATTTCAGAGAAGAAACTGATACACGAGTGCAGAGACAAGTTTGGGAGTACCCCAGAGAGGATATGGCTGCAGGGTAGCTGATTTCAGACTGAGCATGTCACGTCACATGTAGGAATCAAGTTTCCATTGGAGCAAGTGGCTAGAAATAGCTGTAAGTTGCAGCAAGAGAATATAATACTGGATGCTGTTTATGTTTAAGGTTGGCCGCACATAAAGTTGTTAGCAATGTGTCATGCCCGAAAGAACTTAGTTGATCAAATAACAGCTGTGTGACCGACCTTAAACTAGGCATGATGTATGTTGTACCTCGGTTTCCTCCTTTGTAAATAGGGATGGGCATAATCACTCTTTCGGGTTCTTGTGAGTATTGGATGAGTTAGTTCATGAACAGCACTTGGAAAAAGCATTCAATAAATCTTAGTTAATGTTATGAATTATAGACATCAGTAATAATTACATAAATAATTTCACTAAAATAAAGGCCGATATGAAATAAAAAATACTGGGTATACTGAACATGATATACTGGATATGGGTTTGGAAGTCATGGCTCTGACAATTGTGCCTTACGTGAGTTTTATAATTTTAGAGCTGGAATGTGTGCAAGTGATTTTTAGATTATCTTATTCAATTCCCTCAATTTATATAAAGAAATTGAGGCCAGGGCATTCTTGCTCAAGGTCACATAGTTATCTGGGGGCAGCATGCAGCCTACTCTATTTCTTCTCTTAAGTAAACTTGGCCTTTCATTTCTCCATGTGGAAATCAAACTGTTGAATTGCAGTAATTTTGCTCCAAATTCAATTGCCATATAGATTCTTTAAAAGCTCAATTCATTACATTAATGAACAGATGTTTATGTCTAAAGACATCTGAATACATGCATATTCTATAACACAGCAACTCCACTCCTAGGTAGGTACCCAATGGAAATGTGTGTACCAAAAGATACAAACCAGGATTTTTGTAAGAGCTCCATTTGTATTATTAGACCCAACCTGGAAATGACCTGAATGCCCATCAACAGTTGCATGGGTAAATAGTTTGGTACAGTCACACAATGCAATATGATTCAGCAAGGTGAGTAAGTGAACTACAGTGACACATAATATCAATGAATCTCACTAACACAGTGTGTGTGTCATATGCAAAACAACTCTTTTGTGTGAGTCTGCGTCCATAGAGCCCCCAAATAAGCAAAACTAAACTATGCTGTTAGAAGTAGGGATGGTGATTACCTCCCTGGGGGTTGGAAACTGAGAAAGGGCAGAGAGGGGTTTGAAGGTGTTGGTAACGTTTCATTTCTTGATGTTCCAGATAGGCTTAGTTTGTGAAGATTCAATGAATTTTGTGCCTTTGATCTGTGCACTTCTCTGTATATGTTTTACTTCAGTAAAAATTAAGACAAACACAATAAAATAAAAGAAAATCGGAAAAAAAAATGAACATCATCTATTGTCACCTACTATTCCACGTGCTGGAGATCCAAGGAAAGAAACCACCATCCCTGTCCTCAGGGAGGCTATGGTTCAGCGTTACTCAATGAAGAAAAGCCAGTGTTATTTCAAAACTGTAGTTGATCCGTAATTACTGCCTTTATTAAGTAGCTACTACACTTTGTAGCCACGCTTGTTATCTTTCAATTTATGGGGTCTGATTATAGTTAAACATTTGATAGTATATTATCTTTCATTTTGTCTCTAAGACATTCCTTCACGTATCATTATTAATTTTATCTCTAATGCTTTCTTTTTTCTTGGCTGTCTGCTGATTTTCAAGTGGCTTTAGACTCATTTTTCATCAGTACGTCAATGGAGATGCGCCAGTTACCACAAAGTGTTCATTTCTCATAAATGAATAGAAACACAGCAAGCTAGAAAAACTCACTACGGCAGCCAGTGGTATATGGGACCGATTACAGTCATTTAAATAACCTCAGTCATGATCTGTTTACAAAGGAAGGACTGTTTGCTCTCTAAGATCTATTGCCCATTTCGTAACCTCGCTGACAAACGCGACGTTATTCAATATTATTGTCTCATGTTTTCAAAGTTGTACTTTAATTGCCTTTCAGACAAAAGGATACTCTAATTATTATGCTTAATTGTGCAGAGAGAACAGTTGCAAAAACTGGGATATGCATTGATGTTTAATGTGCTTTTACGGGACAAATGAAGTCTAAGTATCAAAAGAAAAATGCTTAGAAAACAGATGAAGAGCAGAGACTATTATTAGGATCACATACAAGGGCCCTGAGAGAAGAACAGAAAGATTTTGATTAGAGGAGAGAATACAGTGTGCTTTGCTTTACCACTTTTGATAGCATGTGTCAAAATGTCTCCGTGGAGTGAAGGAGTGTATAAAGGCATCAGTTTGAGTTTATAATGAGATTGATGGTAGTACATAATTTCATGTTTTTATTAACACTGTATTGTTTAATAATTTTTTTTAATGGAACGTATGCTGACATCTCTTTGGTTGTTACCCTGATCCCTTGTTTTCTAGGCATCTTTCCTTCCTCACACCTCAGTTAACACTGGTGTGTGGCCCTTATTAGCCATTTTGCAGTGTGACTCAACCCATAGGTCACAGCGGATTGGAGGAGGGAAGAACTCATGTTTCAGTGAGAGTACCATTCCCAGAGTATAGTCACAGTTGATTGGTTAAAAGGTTGGCATCTGCTCTAAGCTTAGCCAACTTCTTAACCAGGAATTTTAGATTGGGTGAGAGAGAGAAACTGGTCCCTCTTTAGTGGGTGCATATGTGTGATTGTTCTTTGTGGACATCTTTTTCTGCTATGTACCATACTCTGTAATAGAAATAAGTGATGTGGATGTGTAGTGGGCAGCAGGGTTGGGAGCTGAACACTATTAAAATCATTCCTGGCCCTGGTTCCTGTCTGTTTATGGGGCCAAGATACATTCCTGTTCTTGGATTCTATAAGAACACTACTTACTCTGGAATGGCAGAGTGGGTTTCCGTACTTGCAACAACAGCCCTGCCTAATATAGTTTCTTGGCTTTTCTGTGCCTCTTCCACAGACAGTAACATCTGGGTTACCACTATACAAAAATCCAGCAAGTCAGCTCAGTTTACTTTATTCTCTTTTGGAATAAAGTAAATTTTAAGTAAATAAAATAAATAAAGGGGTAAATACATATTTTAGAATTCCTAAATGGATTTATATTTCATTCATATTCGGAATTATGTTTCACTTAATGCTGAATACTAACTATGGAATTCGTTCCATTTTGGAGCTGAAAGGGATCTCCATTCTGGTTTTTATCCCTCTCCCAACAAAAAAATTAGGACCTGGGAAGGTCACCAGACATACCCAGATTTAATGATTTTATTGGTCCTAGTAGGATTTTCCATTTGGGACAGTGAGGTCACTGTACCTAGGTTGTGACAGGATCTCAGCCTAAAAGCAGAGAGCCAAATTCCAGAGAGAATAAAAATGAGGGGTCATGGGGCACTTGGGAACATTTCTCTGCAACTCATAGAGACTGGAATTGTGAGTTCCATGACAGGCCTGCAACACCAAGTTCCACTGACGATCTTGTGATGCTTGACAGTTGCCTGATACTGTGTTTGAGCAAAGATTTCAAAAATCTTCATTTTGCAACCACTATCTCCTCCTTTTCATCTTCTCATCTTAGAACTCCTCTCCCTATCGTTCTTCAACACTAATCCTCCTTGGAGGGATCCCTAGGCCAGGGTTGAACGAACAACTAAATATCTTAGAAGATGTTTGTGTTATCAGCCATTGGAGAAGGTGGAGTGTGAGTTGGTGGAGATTGCAGACAGGTATGTGGATCAGTATGTGCCTTGGGAAAATGTGTTATCAAAAGGAAAATGAATTTTGCCTGATGAACTCATCTAGTCAAAGGTGACTGAGAACTAACCAGAAGTTTGTTTATTTTCTGGGTGGCAGGGGACACTCCTCTGAATTTCAATCTCATTTTTTTAGGTAGGCAAGTTATTTGACCTCTCTAAGGCTCACTTGGTTCATCTTTTAAAAGGGGAAATAGGCTTTATGGTTATGTGGAGTAAGTGAGAAAATTCACTTAGAGAATTTAGCACAGTAAGGGCTCACTATATGTTAAGTTATTAAGACAGGGAAAGAATAATTGTTTACAAAGGTAAAATCATGACTCACACAGAGATCTAAAATGAACATGTGTCAAAGATTTCATTTAACTCATTATTAAATAAATATAACTGGTTCAAAGAGGAATCTAGAAAACAGATTAATTTATGGAACAGTAATACTGAAATTATTTGCTCTAAACAGTACATAGTTTTCTATTGAAGGCACCCAGTAATCTTTTATGCTCATTCCAAATTTCCTGACATCACTATAATTATTATTAATTATCCTAGCTGAGTCCCCCATTCATGCCTACTTAGCGGAAGGACTCTACTTCTGACATACCATAAATCTCATGTGCCTAAAACTCACATTTACAATATAAATATTCCTGTCCACTCAAGGCAGATTTTGCAAGAGTTCCACTACTACAGCCCTTTATTATTAAGCCTTCAATTCTTGGCCATAATTTACTAGCTTGGATTTAAGTCAAAAGGTGAAAAATATGTTGAGGCTTAAACAAGAAAGAAAAACGGAAGTGGTCATGCTGGCAATTTACCCATTTAGAAAACGTCTGGGGCTATGAAAACTAAATCCACTGTTGGCAGTGCACACTCATGCACGAAAGTCTATTTGGTGCGGGAAATAGCACTCAACTTTTCATTTTCAGCAATTTAATAAAATCTCTCCTGCTTTCTCAAATATTTATTTAGTCTCCTATAATTTATGGTAACCATGGCGTTTAGTATTACCCAGGTGTTAAATCTAATACAAAAAAAAAAAAAAGGTAAAAAGAATAGTAAAGAAGTATCAAGTGATGCCCAAGGGAACTTATTAAGTGTATTTCATTTAAATAATCCAATTCAAGGAATTGAGGCAGAGTTCCTAAAAAAATGTATGACTTGAAAGAACTTGGCTAAAATTGGAGCAGACACCTGACCTGCAAGCTGTCCAGATCATTAATTTTAATAATTTCTATTACATTCTTCTTAAGTTGAATGCTTTATAATCATTGTATGGGTTGTTCCTTACCCTTATTCTCTGATTAATTAGATTCCTATTGGGACATCCACTTGAAAGATGCACAGTGGGGCCAATGACTTGCGAAAGGGCATCAGTGACTTACACAAGGGCATGGTCAAGACCAAAGGCATTCATTCCATTTCAGCTAATTTTAATCTCTCTTCTATGAATCCTGGGATTTTTCCTTCTTATAAACATGCTATTTTAGAAGATAAGCTTCTACAATCTATTATTCTTTTCAGAAATTACCTAGTTTTATTCCTTCCTTTCTACCAATCAGTACCAACTCTACATACATTTGTGGGATCAGCTTGTGAATTTATTTAGTGATTGCCACTCCACTACCTCCGAGAACCATTTTTAGAAGTAGAGGAGGAGTATTCAGTGTCATTAATCATCAGGAAAATGCAAATCAAAACCACGATGAGCTATCACATCACACCTGTCAGAATGACTATTGTCAGAGAAACAAAAGACAAATGTCTGTGAGCATGTGGAGAAATAGGAAACGTTATAAACTATTGGTAGAATGCAAAATGGTGCAGTGGCTATGGAAAATAGAATGATGGTTCCTCAAAAAATTGAAAATAGAATTGCCACGTGATCCAGCAATCCCTTTTCTGGGTACTTTTTCAAAATAATTGCATTCAAGATCTCAAAGAGATAATTACCACTTCCATGTTCATTGCAGCACTATTCATAACAGCCAAGATGTGGAAAAAACCTGATGTCTGTGGACAGATAAATGGATAAAGAAAATGTGAAATACATCAGTACATACAATGGAATATTATTCAGCTTTAAGAAAAAGATAAATTCTCCAACATGTGACCCTAGGGATGAACCTTGAGTACACTGTGCTAGGAGATAAGCCAGTCATGGAAAGACAAATACAGCAAGATTCCACTCAGATGAGGTATCTAAAATGGTCAAATTCACAGACCCAGAGTGGAATGATGGCTTCCAGGGACTGGGGAAGAGGGAAATGGGATTTGCTAAGCAATGGGCAAAAGTTTCAGTTAAATAATATGAATAAATTCCAGAGATCTACTGTCCAACCTTGTGCCTATGGTTAACGATATAGACACACTTTACTTTATTGTACTTCTCTTTATTGTACTTTTTATAAATTGAAGGTCTGTGGCAACTCCGTGTGAGCAAGACCAATAGCATATGTTCATTTTGTGTTTCTGTACCACATTTTGGTTATTCATGCAATATTCCACATTTTTCATGATTACTGTATCTATCACAGTGATCTATGATCAGTGACTTTGATGTTAGAATTGGCTTTGTTTTGATGTTCATAAGGCATCATGAATCTTGCCCATATAAGACAAGGAACTTAATAGATGGGTGTTGTATGTGTTCTGACTGCTCCACTGACTGGTCATTTTCTGGTTTCTTTCCCTCTCCTTGGACCTCCCTATTCTCTGAGACACATTGATATTGAAATTAGGCCAGTCAAGAACTCTGCAATGGCCTCAGAGCGTTCAAGAGAAAGGAAGATTTACACACCCCTCACATTAATCAAAAGTTAGAAATGATCAAGCTTAGTGAGGGAGGCATGTTGGAAGTCAACATCCACCAAAAGCTGGTCCTTTTGCACCAAACAGTTTGCCAAGCTGAGAATATAGAGAAAATTTGTTGAAGGAAATTAAAAGTGCTACTCCAGTGAACTCAAGAATGACAAGAACGTAAAACAGCCTTATTGTCGAGATGGAAAAAGTTCTGGTGGTCTGGATAAGAAATCACACAAGCCATAACATTTTCTTGAGCCAAAGGCTAATCCAGGGCAAGGTTCTAATTCTTCATTTCTGTGGAGGCTGAGAGAGGTGAGAAAGTTATAGAAAAACCTCATGAAGAGGTTGTTCATGAGGTTTAAAGAAGGAAGTTGTCCACATGTAAGTACAAGAAGAATCAGCAAGTGCTGATGTAGAAACTATAGCAAGTTATTCAGAAGATCTAGCTAAGATGATTGATGAAGGTAACTATACTGAGCAAATATTTTCACTGTAGACAAAAACAGCCTTATATTGGAAGGAGATGCCATCTGGGACTTTCACAGCTGGAGAGAAGCCAGTGCCTGGCTTTGAAGCTTCTACAGGCTGACTCTTTTGTTAGGGTCATTAGCAGCTGGTGACGTTAAGTTGAAGCCAATGCTCATTTACCATTCTGAAAATCCCAGGGCCCTACAGGATTATGCTAAATGTACTCTGCCTACGCTTTATAAATGGAACAAAGCCTGGATGACAGAAGCACATCTATTTGTGGCAGGGTTTACTGAATGTTTTAAGCCCACTATTGAGACCTACTGCCCAGAAAAAAAAGTTTCCTTTCAAAATGTTACTGCTCATTGACAATACACCTGGTAATTCTAGAGCTTTGATGTAGATATATAAGACAAGGAGATTGATGTTATTTTTATGTCTGCTAACACAACATCCATTATGTAGCCCATGGATCAAAGAGTAAGATTGCTTTTGAATTTCATTATTTAAGAAATACATTTTGTGGGGCTTGGCGCCTGTGGCTCAATCAGCTAAGGCGCCAGCCATGTACGACACCTAAAGTGGCGGGTTCGAATCCCCAGCCCGGGCCCGCCAAACAACAATGATGGCTGCAACCAAAAAATGGCCAGGCATTGTGGCTGGCACCTGTGGTCCCAGCTACTTGGGAGGCAGAGGCAGGAGACTCGCTTGAGCCCAGGAGTTGGAGGAGGTTGCTATGAGCTGTGATGCCATGGCACTCTACCCAGGGGGATAGCTTGAGATTCCGTCTCAGAAAAAAAAAAAAAAAGAAAGAAATACATTTTGTAAAGCTATAGCTGCCATAGAAATGATTCCTCTGATAAATTAGGGCAAAGTAAACTGAAAAGCTTCTGGAAAGGGTACACCATTAAAATTCTAGATTCCACTAAGAATACTTATATCTCATGGGAGGAGGTCAAAATATCAACATTAATAATAGTTTCGAAGTTGGTTTTAACTTTCATGGATGACTTTGAAAGGTTCAAGACTTCAGTGGAGAAAATCACTGTAGATATGGTGGAAATAGCAAAGGAGCCACAGTTAGAAACGAAGCCTGAAGATCTGACTGAATTGCTGCAATCTCATGATAAAACTTGAATAGATGAGAAGTTGCCTCTTATGCATGAGCAAAGGAAATGAGTTCTTGAGTTGGAATCTACTCCTGGTGAAGATGCAGTGAACATTGTTGAAATGACATCCAAGAGGAAATCTTTCATGAGATGAAGAGTCAATCAATGTGGCAAACTTTACCACATTTTAAGAAATTGCCATGGCCACCCCAAACTTAAACCACCACCACCCTGATCATTCAGCAGCAATCAGCAAGGAGACAAGACTCTCCATGGCAAAAAGATTACTACCTGATGAAGGCTCAGATGATCATTGGCATTTTTTAGAAATAGAGTCAGGGCTTATACATTGTTCTTATAAACACAATGCTATGTATGCAAATAATTGCACACTAATAAACTATAGTATAGTGTAAACATAATTTCCATACATGCTGGGAAAGCAAAACAAATTGTGAATTTGTGTGACTCCCTTTATCATGATATTCACTTTATTGTGGTAATCTGGGAATGAACCTGCCTTATCTCTGAAGTATGCCTGTATTGTATTGTACATTAAAAAAATTTTAATATGATATAGCTCATGTTAAGTGATATCACCACCATAAAATATATATTTTTTTAAAAAGTGAGAAGAGGGGGATTAGGCCAGAATTCCACAAAGGCTGGTGGGCCTTCTTATTAACTGTGGGCTAATTCTGAAGTCTGACCCAAGAAGTAGCTAAAACCCTAATGGAAAAGCTGGAAGACTCAGTTCTAGGTCTGACCTTGTCACCACCATATGGCATGACCTTGGTCCAAGAATAAAAAGATTTTTGAGTTCCTGAGCATGTTTTCCACTATTTGACCTAACTTAGTAGGAGAAAAATTATTATAATTGACTCTCCTGAACTAACCTGCTAGTATAAGTACGAGAGGATGGGTTTTGGAGGCTCAGATCTTACTTCTATTCTCAAGTAGTTGCTATTTAATACTTAAAAAAAATTACTAAAAGTCTCTGAGCCTCTGTAAAATGGAATGACAATTTCTCACAGAGTTGCTATAAAGATTATCTGCAATACATTTAACACCGCTGGAACAAAACAAGTGTACACCACTAAGTGACAGCTCTTTTCTTTTACTTATTGTCTCAAGTCCAAGTTCTCTGTGAATTAAGTATTCTTATATTTTTCCTAACTTTATATCCAAATACTATAGGAAGGAGAATGTGAAAATTCATATATGGCATGCTGCTTTTATTTTCTTTTACCAATATAAACCAGGTCATTTATTAATTTGGATGACATTCATTCATACATTGGACAAATATAGATATTGGAGATCCCTGGTAAATTTTCTGTTTTAGGCTAATTAAAAAAAATGTATTGCCAATCTAGGTAAAGTCTTCACTCTCAGGTAGTGATTGCTAAGTGAATAAAAAATAATTTTGTTGGGGTGGTGCCTGTGGCTCAAAGGAGTACAGCGCCAGCCCCATATGCCAGAAGTGGCAGGTTCAAACCCAGCCCCGGACAAAAACTGCAAAAAATAATATTAATAATTTTGTTGACATCTTCAGCCAAATATGGGCCGTTTATTCCAATCCTACAGAGAGAAAAATTCTTATAAAGATTTAAAAAAAGGTAGCAGGGTGTCCTAGGAAGTAGGACTAGACAGAGAGTGCAAAACTACAGGTTCCAGTTCACCCTCCACACTAATTGTAAGTATGACCCAAAGTCATCTCCTGATTTCTTTGGGGCTTTGTTTCATCTGTGCTATGACCTGTTGAACCACAAATTCTCTGATAATAGATGTATAGAAACATCGTCTAGGCTAATTAGGAACCAGTTACCAAAACAAGAGGAAATCAGTTCAGATTATCTGTGTTTTGGATACTACTATTTTCCTTCATTAACACTGAAGTCAAGGATGTTTACAGTCACCACTGAGAGGGATAGTCCTAGCGGTTGTAATGTATGAAGTGCTTTCAAAATTTCTTGGTTCATTTGGACCTCACAGCAATGGTGTGAGACGTGTATTATTAATCTCTTCCTTTGAGAGGTGAGGAAAGCGTGTGTGTGTGCGTGTGTGTGTGAGAGAGAGAGAGAGAGAGAGCACTCATGGGCAAGTGCAAGAGCGTGTGAGCATGAAACCATCGCAGACATCAGTAACCATGCTGTTTGAGAGCATTTATACTCTTGCAGCTCTGCTCTTCCTGGCGTCCTTCACCTATTTCTATTTAGTAGGAAACTCTGCCTCAAAAGAGCCTATGATTATGCCTCAGGGTAACTCAAAAAATAAATTAATTAGTCATCCAAAGAATAACTACTTTTAACACACAGAAACAAATCTTACACCTCTGCCAGTCTTGCTATTGGTCCCACTGAAGAGTTTTTCTGGAAAGGACACAAAGAAGACAATCTATTTCGCTGAAGCTTTGACAGAACTCTAGGAAAAATGGTCAAATACATTTTTCCACTTGAAAAAAACATATTAAGAACTTTCAATATTCCTGCCAAAACAATACATATTTACTGTAGAAAATTAGAAAAGACAGAAACAACCCCAATCCACCAACTGGAGAGCACTTGTCTTGATATTTAATACATACAAGTGGTGACAATTGTGTTAATGCTTGTGCTTTCAAATCACCCCCTTGGGATAATGGAAAAATCCTCATCTTCCGTGGCACCCATTTTTTTTTCTCAACCTGAATTTGGCCTCAGATTCTTTCTCATCACAGTGCCAGAGGGAGCCAGAATACTTGATGAGAGTTGGCCTATGAGTTGAAACCTATTTTCTATCTCTCATGCCTTTCCAAAGACTTCGCTCCAGCATATACAAAGGCATATACACATATTTTAATAAAACTGACTGATTTAAGCGGCCTGAAAGCATGCACTTGCCTTATTAAAGTGATGCCATCTATCCTGTTCTCTATAAAAGGTACAACTCTTGAACACCAATCAAAGGATTTTCTCTGCAGCTTCAGGGAATCGTAAGATAAGAGTAGAAAGTTAAAAGGACTTACACAGACAACGGTTGAAACCAGTTCTGAAAACGAACTTTAATTTGAACAGGTTAAGCACAAAATTTTCAAAAAGAGGCTTTTGTGGTGAAATGACTTAATACCCAACATTTCATGTGAAGTCTGCATGCTTTCCAAATAAGGTGTCCCCAGTCCTTCTAAATTACTGAGTATAAAAGCTGTAATGTTATATGTTCCCAAGGGGCAGAGAGTAATTCAGACATGAAGTAATTTTAATAGAAATCATTCCTCTTTTCTTGGCAAGAGAAGAATTTCAGTAGGAATTTTTTAAAATTACAAAATATCCTTCCCTGGGGGATCCATGCCGCCACTTAGCAGATTTCTCATTTCATTTAACACAAATATTTTGATTCTCAAGGGGAAATCTGTTCAGTTACAGTTTCTGCATTACTGTCTCCCAAAGATAAACGAGGTGCTTTTCTCCAAAATGAACACAGGAGGGGTAAGGTGGGAGGAAAATGATATAAATCCCAGGAAGAATTTTCTAAAAGCAAATAATTTACCAAAGCCCTTAAGAATGGAAACAACTTTCAATTTCTATTTCATTTTCTTCTCAGAATGTTTTTTAAAAATGAGAGAGATTATTTTTTTCAAGGAAAATTAGCCTGAGAATCTGCCTGTAACAAAAGGAGAAAAAGGTGATCTTGGAAGGCAACGGGATTTCTCTTTCCTTCCCAGTTCAGATGCTCACAATAGCTTTCTGGCTGAATGGGAGAAGAGGAAGTGTGAGGCGTCCTCTGGATTTGGCTGGAAAGGGCTTTCTTATTGAGCAGCCGTGTCTGCCGGAGAGATGTGGTTGTGGATGTTTTTTCTTTCTCTTTTCTTTTCTTTTCCTTTCTCTTTTATTTTCTTTTCCTCTTCTCTTCTGTTCTCTTCACTTTTCTTTTTTCTGTTCTGTCTTTTCTTTTCTTTTTTGAGAAAGAGTCCCAGTTCATGCTCCGGGTAGGATACCATGATGTCATAGATCACAGCAACTTCAAACTCCTGGGCTCAAAGTGATACTCTGGCCTTATCCTCCCAAGCAGCTGGGACTACAGGTGTGCACCACAATGCCTGGTTAGTTTTTCTATTTTTAGTAGAGATAGAGTCTTGCTATTGCTCAGGTCTCAAACTCCTGAACTCAAGCAAACACCCTGCTTCAGGCTTCCAGAGTGCTAGGATTATAGGTGGATTTTTGTTGTTGTTGACCTTGGACTGGATGAGATCTGGCAGTGCTAGTATGCCAGCAAAGAATATGCAATTTGTCATCAGGGCCTGTCCTCAAGTGTTCTCTGCCCTCACATCTGAGACTAAGTGCTTAAACCTGTCCTTCTCAAGCAACATTAAAAATATCTATCTGTCCTATAGATAATTTTAGTAAAATTCAACTCATCCCGCTTTAGGTGGTGAGGTGTAAGTGGGATATACCGTGTTTGCCAATAATCTTGTTGAAGCTTGAAGGAAGCAACTCAGTGGTGATAATATTGGGCACTATGAGTTGCTAGGGCAAGTAGGGAAGCAGGTAGGTATTTCTGTGTTTATTATAGTGGGTATCTTCCTATTCTGTTTCCCTGAGAGAATGACATTGCTTTTAAGGTCAACTCTAGCACCATGTTTTGGTGGATGAAACCATTCCTTTCTCAGGATGTCCATCTTCCTGAGATGTAAATGGTTGTGAGGCTGTAAGAGGAGGAGGAACTATGTAATCTTTAAGTGAAACGCCACTGCTGTCACATAAGTTCACGTTCAAAGCCCCTCACATTTTAACTGTAAGCATCAAGTCTCTGTATTTGAATTAAAAACTCAGACCCTAAAACATGAAGTCATGGACCACGGACCATGAATATCTTTTCATCATTTTACCCCAAGGATGATCACAGTGGCTGGGCACATAGTACAATAAATGTTTTTTTGCCCCAGCAGGGGCAAAAGGTTAGCAACGCCAAGGGAAATTGCTTAAATAGACTTATCAGAGCTCTGCTTCACTCATATGGCATTGCTATCATGGGTTCATGGTTGTTACACAAATGCAGGGTCAGAAATGATCTGAACATACACTCAGTCAGATGTCACAGTGGTCTTTATTTCCTAATGGAATATTAGCAGTTTCATGGCCTGATGGATTGACGTCAGTGTCAAGGTAATTGCCAGATGTTTTGACATTAGACTGTAAACCCTTTTGGAGGAGAGGAAAAGCAGCTCTCTAAAACCACGAGCAGCTGTTAAAAAAATACAATTATTTTTTGAAGTAGGGTTTTTATGACCATTCGAGTTCTAAGAATTTTTAAACTAAAGTGTAAGAAACCCATAATACCACTATTTTAAATTAGACTTCTAATGAGCCTTTTTGTAAGGAAACAGACTTTATTAGGTCCATAACCTCTTCCTTCTTCTCTACCTTCTGCTTTGATTATGGTAGGTCTAGCAGAAGTCACTCCTAAGTCAAGTACATTGTTTAAGCCCTGTACTAATGAGGTCAGGAATGGTTTTAAATTTCCTGTGGCCAATTTCAGGATGACCAAAGGCTCAACTAACAGAATATTTTTGCAAATGTGTGGCATCCAGCGTTCCCTTTGAGATGCAGGACAAGAAAGTAGTGTAACTAGGTTAGTGTAAA
The DNA here is from genome assembly GCA_963574575.1 of Galagoides demidoff. Classification (NCBI taxonomy): domain Eukaryota; kingdom Metazoa; phylum Chordata; class Mammalia; order Primates; family Galagidae; genus Galagoides; species Galagoides demidoff. The sequence continues at coordinate 42,719 of CAUYQV010096860.1, forward strand.
CTCATCTCTACTATTAACTAATAATAATAGTTATTAATATTAATAATAGGAAGTAATATATTTTGAGAGCCTAGTAAAGAGTGAACTCTCTGCTAAGCCTTTCACGTATAATCTTCACAACAATCTTATAAGATAATATAAAAAAATCCCATTTTGTAGAAGAGTAAAATAAGGCTCATGGAGGTCAGGTGACTTTCCCAGGATCATATTGCTATCGAAAGATATGTGTCAAATTGAAGCCAGCTTTGTCTTACTCCCAAACTACTAGCCCAAGGTGACTCTCCATCCTTGGCTGCCTGTTAAAATCTCGTGTCCAGCATTTAAAAATTATGGATGGCCCCTCACCAGGTCTATTAAATCAGAGTATCCTGAGAGGGAGTGATGAGGAGTGGAAATTAAAAAAGTACTCTACCAATTATTATGTAAAGTGCATGGAGTGTTGAACACCATTGATACTGGAGCACAGTATTGTAATATTCTTTGAATTAAGAGGGAGAAGAGAAGTTGGGAGATCTTGCCTATGTTTCTTGGGGATAGTGTCAGTGGAGAAGAGGGAAAGAAAACAAAGTATTTGCTTAGTTTCAAATTTATTTATTGAATTTTGCCTTTTGCTTTCTAGTAATAGCTTTTGGTCCATTATGACAGAGCTTTTCTTATAAATTGCCTCCAGTCTTTTCTGTAAGTGGGTAGAGATATAGCATAATAGTGTTGTGTTTTGGATTATTTACTGTTGTTTTGGTGGCAAGCAAGACAAATAGATTTTGATTAGTTGAATCAAAAGTGGATGACTGGAGTGATAAGAATTCTTATAGAACTGAAGAGAGAGCTGAAGACCCAGGTTTCTGGAAGGCCAGAACCTCTCTGTTCAGCAATCAAGACTTCCAGCTTGTGTTTCTCTCACAAAGGTTCAAAATCTATGAGGGTCAGATTGGTACAGGTAACTCCCAGCTATGGCCAAAAGGTCGTTACAGCCACTGAAAGCCCACCTTGACTAGTGGGGGCAATCCCAGGAAAAGAAATTTCAGATACTAAGCATTCGATTCAACTGATGTCTACTCTATTCATCATTAAGTTCTGATTTAAACTAGTCCAAGGACAAGTTTCAAGGTACAAAATTACAAGGAAAATAGAAAAGTGACAGCTTTAGAAGAAGAAGTCCACTAGAGGGTTACATTTTGGGGTTGGGTTGATTGTGGGTAAAATGGTTGATTGTGGGATCATGACTATCAAGAGGCAGTGATTTTATACTATTTACTCTCACACAATCGGGAAAGGATCCATTGTAAGAATTATATAACAGGCTAACGCAAGGTGTAGATGGTTGCTGCCAGGCCATGGAATGGAGAGGGTTTGGTGTAAAGAAAGGCTTCTCAATTTCCTATTTGGGGTTGCTATTTGGGGACTGGATAATTCTTTGCTATGCAGGTGTGTATGTGTGTGTGCACGTGCGTGCATGTGTGTATATATGGTGATGGGGGAGGGGGGTTTCCTGTACATTTTAGAATGTTTTGGGCCATTCCTAGCTTCTACCCAATAGATCCAGTCATGACAAAAAAGTCTCCCGACATTGACAAATGTATCCTGCAGAACAAAATTGCCCCTTGTTGAGAAGCGGTAACCTAAAGGGTGATTGATAAATGATTGGTTCAGCTCCAGGTGACTGTTGCACTCTTGCCATAAGCAATGGGGTAGTGGCTGAAGGTATAGAGATAATTGAGATACTTATTCCCTTCAAACAGTTCATACAATAATAAGGGAAAACAAACCCAAACAGAGAATACAAAGTGTTGTTCTCTGTTGCATCATCACTAGCCATGCCATTCCTCAGAATGTATTATCTGCTTAAGTGATTGTTGAAAGAATTAATATACCCTTTTTTAGCTGTGTGACTTAGGAAAAGTTTGATAAACTGAAAGAATTTCAGTGTCTTCATTTGTAAAATAGGTATAAAAATATGTACCCTCTAGATTTTAGTGAGGTTCAAATAGAATTATGCATGCTTGGGACATGATAGGTATTCAATAAACATTTATTATAAAATGGAAGGTGTCAGGTGCCAACTGGGAACATTCCCTGGATCTCTGAAGTTGCTGACAACATTCATAGCTGATGAACCAGGTACAAAGTCCTATGCATTCTGAATTTAGGGGAAGCCCTGGTAGTCTGTAGAACTGTAGAACTCTTACAGAAAAAGATCATTCTAAGCATCCTTTCCATTCATCTTGATTATGTGAAAAAAGCTGGAGATGGGGAGAGATCCTTTCCCCTTTGGAGAAAGCTGTATTTTTCTCCCCTCAGTGGGATGGAATTTGATATGTGCTAATCACTCTGCAGTCAGAAATGTCTGGGACAGTCATGCTATTATGTAAGGGACTCGGGATGCGGCTGCATATGAAAGTTGATGAGAATGATGGTGCAGGAGTGTGGAGAAGGGGGAGGGGACAGAGGAAACCTGAGAGCTAGAGAACCCAGGAAGGGGGACGGAAACACCTGCAACCTTTAGTATGGCACTGCTGGTGACTGTAGCTGGGGTTTATATTGGTTTTCTGGGAACCTCCAGAGGACAGAACAGAAGAGTAGCTGGATGACACATGGGCATGCACAGGGACTGCGGGCTGAACCACATTTAGGGCCATAGGGTAGAGAAGAAGGTTGGGTTATGCCATCACCTCCCACAGGGAGGAACCCTAAAGGGTCCTCAGAAGAAATAACAAATGTGCCCACTGGAAGAAGCCACTGTTTAGAAGCTGGGGCACCCCAAATACCTAAATGCTGCTCAATAAAACAAGCAACAGAAGGAGATAAAAACCTCACTCCCACGACATGCAGCTGGTCCAACTGTGTGCAACAGGGCGTGTGGCCACTGCAGAACCAGATGAAGGCTGGCGTGATGACAAAGAGGAAGGCTGTTGATCTAAGAATCCATAAATTCCCTTCCCTCTAACTAGAGTCGGGATTGGTCTTTGAGCCTGTGGCAAGGCTGGGCCTTAAGTGAGTGGGAATCGAGGGTCTTCAGGGCAGAAGGGTAGACAGGTCATCACCCCTGTCCGGTCTCATAGCTGTTCTGAGCTTGCATTGAGTGATTGTTGGGCTTGCATAGAAACCCCAGCTTCCACAAGAAAAAGGGTCTCACCTCACATTCTATCAATAGCACCAGAGGGAGTCTTCATTTCCAAAGGTAATTGCTGTGAACGTGTTACACAATCTCATTCATTACTTGCTAGGATTGAGTGTTGAAAGTATATTTCACAAGATAATGAAGTTGTTTCCCAGAACTAAAATAACCGGTTATCTGACTCCTAGGTTCATCCCACATTAGGTGTATTACACACACACTTGTCAAAATAAATAACTTACTTGGGATGTGTCAGAACTCACAACAAACTGATGAGAAATATGTAGGGTTGTAGAAAGCAAATCAGAGAGGCTGAGTGAGTGAGGGGAAAATAATGGTCCGTGTCAGCCAAGGGACAGCCCAGCAAGAGAGATGAAAGCCTGGTGAGATTTTAAAATGTCTGCATTCTCATTCTTGCAGGTTTCAGTGAACAAATAGGGCCACATGTGGTCACACCAAAAATATCAGTTTGAAATGAATTCCTGGCTGCAGCGGTGTCTCGTGAAGCTGGCTCTGTAATTTACAAAGGTGACAGCTGAAGCCATAAAACTAAAATGGGAGTTTTCAATCAGGTGGCATGAGACAAGTTGGGGGGAATCATATACTAGTTGAGAAAATACATTTTTGTCAGGCAACAGGTGTTGAAAAAAATATTAGGCAGGCTGCTCCTCTCGAGATGAGTAGCAGGCATGGATTTGCAAGCCATTATTTTTAAAGAGAAGTTCTGGGAACTATTCAGAGCCGTTTCCAAATGGAATCGATAAGTTTGGGGAGACCCGGACAATCTCAGAACGATAACAACAATCATAATAATAATGCTGAAAGAAAAGAAGAAGAGAAAGGAAGAGAGAAGAAGGAGAAGGAGGAGGAGGAGGGAAGAGGAGGAGGCGAGAAAGAAATAATAGCAAATGTTGCCGATCCAGCTAAATAAAGCAGAAGCAAAACATGACATATACAAGACATAGAGAAACAAGTAAGCTCTATTAGAAAAGGTGTTAAGGATTGGGAAGATAACAAGAGTAAAGAGTACAGGGTGACAATGTTGTTTCCAGTGGCAGTCATCTGTCTCATGCGTTATTATAGTTGAACAATACCATGTAATAAATCCCCCAAGTGGCTCCTGTACTTTGCAGGCGTGACTGGTGTGTGCCTCAAGAGCTCCAATTTGCTGGAGCGTCATTTAAGCAAAATAGCCACCTGGACAGCCCAGTTGTTTCTGTTTTCGGGCTGATGAGATCTGAGTACTAACTAAGCATGAGCCAGTAGCCCAGGCATTTAAGGCTCTGTAGCCCCCTCTTAAAACCTGCAGCAAGACCCCTTTCTCAGTCACAGTTCAGGCAATTTTGTGATCCAACCATCAGAACCTTCCCTTTGCCAAAGACAGAGCGTGAATGAATAGAAAAAAGAAAATGCCCGGAAGACACAACTGTAGTGAGAACTAGCAAACCCACATTAGGGTTTGTTTTTTAACCTCCACTTGGAATGTGGCTGTTCTGAGCATTACTGTTCCAATAAAATGAATAGAATAAATAGAACCATAGCAGCCAGGAAAGAATCCTGGACTGCAGGGGCTGATAAACGGGAATTCAGACCCTGCCTAGTTAGGACAAATTGCTTAATCATTCTAAGCTTGTGTGCTGTCGAAGAACACTGTATTATTTTGTGACATCACAAGGATCAAATTGATACTGATGAGACTTGCTTCTACTGAGTGTTTTCTATAAGTTATAGCTTATGTTAAATTGTCTACATCTCAGATAAACTTCATCATTAATGGGAACAATGATTTCCCCCCATTTTTACAAAGGGAGAAGGTCAAAAAAAGTGAAACTTCCATAGGTGGTTATGGTAAGTGGTTGAACTGGGATTTGAACTAGAAACGCTGGGCTCCAGAAATGTGCTCTTAACCTTCACATAAAATTCCCCAGTGGCCCCCTGACGTGTAGTGAGCACGTATTAAATGACAACTCCTATTAGTATTACAATTACCTTAAAATCTACTCTGGAGCAAGAAGGGATGTAAATAAAATAAAAGAGCTATTATTGTTGTTAGGTGTCTTTTTAATCATGGGAAATATAAAATGCCCTGCCAGCTCTCATAGATATTTTGCTTGGAAAATGTGAAGACTTTCACTTTACAGGAAAATGAATCAAGTGAACAAAATCAAACAGTAGAAAAACTTATCTGAAAAGGCTTAGAGAAATCTGCCACTAAAACATGAGGTGTCCTGAGGAGACTGATGTTTTTCTGCTACAGCCTTAGAACACTTGGAAATACAGGCTCTATTGGAAAAATGAAGGGTTGATTGGATTTTTCCAAGGCTGAGCTTTAACAGACTCAACACAATTCACCGTGAAAGTCCAAACAATATAAAATTAATCTCAAATAAAAAACTTTTATTTATTGAAAAAACTGGGATGAACGAGATTTAAGAAAGAGCTTTGAGTTGCCTGCTGGAGTCAAAATTTTCCTGGGACCGGATTGCTTAGATATTTGATTTCCTGCTACAATTGTACTTTTTGGTATAAGAAACCATAAACCTGTTTAAAGGAGTTAATTTATCAGGCAAAGCTCTCATTAAAGAACTGTATAGTTAATTTCTTAATTAGGTAAGTGAGAATTACTAAGGTCTGGCCAGGAGAGTTTAAAAAAAAAAATAATGGTAAGAAAATAGGCCAGGTGATTAGCAACCTATTTTTAGTACTTGACAGGCGAGTTTTATTCCTAAGAAGAAAAAGGGCTTAATCTATTTGTAGAACTTGATCAGAGCCCAAAGCCATTTGTCACTGCAAGTTAAAAGCCTCTCTGCTAACTTACTACTTTAAACAGCCATATACTAATCCCTCTGGAAACCCAATCTTTTCACCTCCTTACCAGATGGCACCAAACATCTTTAGAAGGGTGAAGGGAGGTGAGTGGGAATGTTTACTTTCTGGTTTGTCATCTACAAAATGAATCCATTTAAAATGCTAAATACCGAGAAGCTGAAAACATTTCCTCTCTCTGCCCAGGATCAAGTTCATATTTTTTAAAAGATTAAATTTGATCATCCAAGGAAAAGACAGTCTTTCTATAGTCAATTTTTTAACATGGTAAAATATACATAACATGTAATTTACCACTTTAACTCTTTTAAGTATATAATTCAGTGGCATTAAGCATACTTACAATGTTGTGCGGCCATCATGATTACCTTTTCCCAAAACTTTTTCATCATCCCAAACAGAAACTCTATTAATCTATCTAGAGTCATTAAACATTTTTTAAAAATTAGACATTTCCAGAAAGCTGCAATAATAATATATAGAGGTCCCAATACACCTCACCTAGTTTTCTTCCAGGGGTTACAGGTTATGTCTTAATCCATTTGGGCTGCTATGACAAACTACCATAGACAGGTGGCTTTTAAACAACAGAAATTTAATTAAGACAGTTCTAGAGGCTAAGAAGTCCAAGTTGAAGATGCTGGTAGTTTGGTGTCTGGCGAGGCTCACTCTCTGAGGTCTTGTCCCTGCAACCTCACATGACAGAAGGGGCAAGGGAGCTCTCTGGGGTCGTCTTGTAAGGGCACTAATCACCCCACAAGGGCCCCACCTCCTAATACCATCACACTGAGGATTAGGCTTCAACATATGAACTTGGGAGATACATAAACATTCCCTCTATAGCATCTTACATAACTATAGAGCAATATCAAATTTAGGAAATTGACATTGGTACAACGTGCAAATATAATGTTCTAAAACATTTTATCACATGGGTAATTTGTGGAACAACTCTACTATTCAGTTATAGACAAATTGAATGAAGGGTAAAACCTCACCTCCCTTAAAGTTCTTTTCCTTCTTCTGTTTATAACCCAGCTCCTCATATATTGGTATTTCTTGAGAACCATATCACACATTATACATTTTGCTTTAACCATCAAATATAATTTAGAAATGTCAAGAGCAGTAGAATGCATTGTATTTACTTATATTTTTATTCTTTGTGTTGTTATTTATTCCTTCCTGTTGTTCCAAGATTCCTTCTTTAAGTATTTCCTTTCTGTTTCAAGAACTTCCTTTAGGGATGGTTTGCTGGTGGTAAATTCCCTTAGTTTTTCTTCATTTAAGAATGTCTTTATTTTCCTTTCATTCTTAAAAATAATTTTGCTGAATATAGAATCTAGTGTTGATCATTCTTTTATTTAGCATGTGAAGAATGTATCCCCTCCTTCTGGCTTTCATAGTTTCTAATGAGAAATTCATTGTATTTGAATGGTTTTAACCATATAGGTAAGGTATTTTTCTGTTTTGCTAATTTTAAGAATTTTTTCCTTTATTGTTCTGAAGTTTGATTATAATGTATTTTGACATGGATATTTTTGAGTTTATCCTGTTTGGGATTTACTGAGTTTCTTAAATCAGCAACTTATGATTTTTGCTAAATTTGGGGATATATATTTTAGCCCCACTCTTTGCCTGTTGCTAGTTCAATGCCATGAGTATTAGATCTTTTGTTATAGTCCCACAGGTCCCTCAGAATTGCTTACTTTTTATAGTCTATGATCTTTCTGTTATCCAGGTTTGATCATTTCTATTGTTCTATTTTCAAGGTCATTGATTTCTTTTTCTCTATCTTCTTTTTCTGTTCTGCTATCTTTAAAAACAGTTTTTTTTTTTTCAGGCAAAGGACTAGAGTGCCATGGCCTCTGCCTACCTCACAGCAGCCTTAAATGCCAGGGCTCAAGAAATCCTCCTGCCTCAGCCTCTCAAGTAGCTGGGACTACAAATACATGCCAGCACGCCCAGCTAATTTTTCTAATTTTAGTAGAGAAAGCATCTTGTTTTGATCAAGCTGGTCTTGAAATCCTGAGCTCAAGAAATCCTCCCATCTTGGCCTTCCTGAGTGCTAAGCTTATAGGCATGAGCCACTGCACCCAGTCTTTGTTCTATAATTGAGCGCATCTATTAATTTCCTATTTGTTTTGGTTATTGAATTTGTCTGTTCTAAAGTGTTCATTTTGTTCTGTTTTATATCGTCTAAATTTGTTGAGGCTTTCTATTTCAAATTTTTTCAAGTGTGATTACAATTGCTTATAGAAGCATTTTCATGATGGTTGCTTTAAAATGCCTGTGGGATAATGCATACATCTCTGGCATCTTCATGTTGGCATCTATTGCTTATCTTTTCTTATTCAAGTTTTGATTTTTCTGGTAATTGATATGATGACTAATTTTTTATTATAACAAAAATGTTGGACATTCTGAGTATTGTAAGACTCTAGATGTTATTTAAATCTCTGGCTTTTGCAGGCCCCCTTGACCCCACATTGGATATCCAGGTTCTTTGCTTTACCTCCACGGACACCACCATGTTTTCCTTCTCAACATCTACTTATGTTTGCTTTATATATAGTGTGCAGGGTTTTTAGTTGCATATGGTGAGAGAAGTAAGAAATGTGCCTATGCCATCTTGGTTTTTAACTAGAAGTATTAGAGTCATTTTATTTTATTTAATTTTGTTGAGTAGTTGGTGCAACATAGGCTCTAGGTGAAGCTATAGAAATAATAAGGCTATATTATTATGTTAGTATTTTAGTTGAAATTTTGGGGTGCTTATAGACCTTACCAGTTTGTTAACTTCCTTCTGAATTGTGCACTTCGGGAGAAAAGCAGCACCCTTGGTTAATCACTATTTCCCACTACATGAAGTGATAGCAGCCTTTCTGTTTTTATACAAAAAGAATAATGAAGGAGGTTAACATATTTTCTTAAAAATATCAACCAATTTTTAAAGATATTATTTAGAGAGTCTGTTTAAACACACCTGAATGGGAATTACATCTTCATTCTAAATTACTGGTCTGGACAGGGAAGTATTGTGCTCTAAAATGGCACATGCCATTGATTATTAAATAAAGACACCATGGAAGGGATGGAAAGCACAGCCTGCAGTGTGTTTTATTTTTTCTCTTGACTTGCATAAAGCTGTTGAATTATGAGCTTTGACGATCATGTCACAGAGACAGCAGTCAAGGTTGAGCACACCTGCTAATTATAGACCGGGCTCAGCAGGAACACCAGGTTGCTACCAGCAATCTAGATAAACCACAATCTCTTCCTTGGAATGGAAATGTCCCTGTTGTAGCCCCCAAAGTATTAAATAGATTTAAGGGCTTTTAATTTTAAGTGTCTGTGATTTGTAGCTCCAATGACACTGTGTGGTATGGTATACATCAGGAGTTGGCAGATATCGTATGTAAAGAGCCAGATAATAACATTTTAGTCTTTTGCAAACGACACAGTCTGTTGCAATTACCAAACTCCATCATTATAGCATGAGAAAAGCCACAGATGACACACAAACAAAGGTGTGGCTGTATTCTGATAAAACTTTATCTATAAAAAACTGAGGAGGGGCCAGAATTTCCTAGCACATGAAGGTTTCCTGACTCCACAAGGCAGGATAATTCACTGAAATAGTAATTCATATTTTTTCTATAGATTCTTTTCTTCATTGTCATGTGTAGACAGGTTCTTATAGGTTTTCTTGTCTTAGGAATTTTGATAGGTCAGAAATCAGAAGTGTCCTGAAATTAGCTTTTCTTATTACCTATTGTGAAATGCCAGGGAGGAGTAGCAAGCTGGTATCCAGACCCCCGAACACGGCCAATGACACTTTTTGCTTGGCCTGAGTGATGTTTTGAGAGAATTGGAATTAGTAACTATTATTTAATAATTATGTAAAAATATAGATTTCTGACTTTCCTAGAAAGATAAGCAGATTGGGCAAAATAGAGCCTATCTATATCCTTCATGGTAACAACTACTTAGAGTAGGGGATTAATAATTTGCCCCGGTCCTCATTATTTCCTATTGTATTTTGAAGTAAATTCCAGTATTAGTTGTCATCATAATTTTCTCTTGACTGTTTTTATAGTAAAAGATTCTTTCTTTCTTTTCCTTCCTTCCTTCCTTCCTTCCTTCCTTCCTTCCTTCCTTCCTTCCTTCCTTCCTTCCTTCCTTCCTTCCTTCCGTCTTTCTTTTTTTCCTTCTGAGACAGAGTCTTACTCTGTTGTCCAGGTTAAAGTGTCATGGCTTTAGCCTAGCTCACAGCAACCTCCTACTCCTGGGCTCAAGCAATCCTCCTGCCTTAGCCTTCCAAGTATTTGGGACTAAAGAAGTGTCTCACTTTGCCTAGCTAATTTTTTTTATTTTTTAGTAGAGACAGAGTTTTGCTCTTGTTCAGACCGGTCTTGACCTCCTGAGCTCAAGGAATCCTTCTGCATCTGGCCTCCCAGAGTGCTAAGATTATAGATATGAGCCACTATCCCTGGCTAGGGATTATTTTTTTATTCTAGCCTTTATACCAGTGTCATATTTATAGGTTTGAATCTTTGGGCTCCCTTTTTTTTTTTCTTATTCTTGGCTGCAGCCATTATAGGAATCATGTTAGTGGTTCATATGAGGATGGAAGAAGAAAAGGCCTTTAAAAGGAAAGGAGGAAAAAGAGATAACTTATCCAGGGTTATGATGACCACAGGACCCCAGAAAAATAGAGCCAGTGGCTCTGGTGGCTCTAGTGGTTAAAACACACTGCAAATCCTTTGACACTCTTTGCCTCCAATAGGCTGCCTTTGGGGCCTGTCTTAAGAAGAATGCTATGGAGGTGAAAACCAGTGACTTTTGAGGCAAGAAACCATGCCATGTCTGTGAGTTTCTCTTGGGATACTCCTTCTGGGAGCCCTTACCAACTATGTAAAAAATCTGGCCACTATGAGGTGGCCATGTGGAAAGACACAGTAGAAAGACCACAGTGAGAAAGAGGTGCTGGAGGAGCCCCAACTATTCTGGCTCCCAGCTTCCTGAGCATTCCTATCCTGGATCTCGTATATACTCATGGTGTCAAAAAATGTACACATATTTTAAGAAAGGAAAAAGTAAAACTGTGTTAAAATTGTAATATTCAAGTCACTTTTGATTTTTGCAATTATAAGAGGTACTCAACATGACTTTTGTCTTTGGTTATTAGTATACATCAAGTATTACAAATTTAATACAGCTTTTTCCTTTCTTAAAATGCGTACACATTTTTTGACACCCTCTGTGTAAGTAAGAAACCTTCATGATGACATCAGCCTTGGTCACCATCTAATTGTAACTTAGAAAGACCCCAAGGAAGAACTACCTAGCTGAACTCCGTCAACATTTAGACTAAAAAAAAGATTGTTATTCCTTTAAGCTGCTGTTCTAGGGCTTTTTTTTTTTTTAAATGCTGAAGCGATGTCTGTGCTCCAATATTCACTGCAGCATTATTCATTTTGTGTGTGTTTGTGTGTGTGTAAGCACTTCTCACTTTGTGTTCCAGTTCTGTGCTTTGGATTAAGAGATTGGAACGTTCTCAGCAAGCTCTCTAAATGTCTCCTTTCCACTTTGTGTAGCAGCATAGTAAACAAATACATAAATATCACAGAGAGTTATTTTTCTAAAACTCCTCCCATCTTGTTTAGGTTTCTAAATACAATTTCTTCAAATCATAATAATTTGGATATGGAAATGGGTTTGACGTTTGTTTTAGAAAAGAAAGGTGGCTAGGTCAGAGCTTCTCTGAATGAAAGGGAATTTTCAAAATAAACATGAAAGGAACCTGCAGGGAACTAAACAAAGAGAAGAAGGAAAAAAAAAAAAAAAGAAGAGGGCTTTGATGAGGTTGCAGAAGGCTTTCCTGCAAATGAAGAACAGCTAAATGAGCCATTTATAAGCAAATAACTGGAGAACTGGGGGGGGGGGGGGGGGATGAAGATGGGCCGGGATTTTTGTGCTCCCATGACATA
>CAUYQV010096861.1:0-27272 GCA_963574575.1 Galagoides demidoff
GCAGCCCTAAAGAAAGATGGAGACTTTACCTCCTTCATGTTTACATGGATGGAACTGGAAAATGTTCTTCTTAGCAAAGTATCACAAGAATGGAAGAAAAAGTATCCAATGTACACAGTCCTATTATGAAACTAATTTATAGTTCTCAAATGAAAGCTACAACTTAATTCTAGCCTAAGAATATAAGGAGGAGGTGGGGGAGGGTAGGTGAGAAGGGTGGATGGGTGGTGGGAGGGTGACTGGAAAGATCACCTATATGGTCTGTCTAACAAGGGTACAGGTGAACTTTTCTAGAACTAGAATATAAATATTTTAACACAATAACTAAGTAAATGACACAAAGTCTATGTTAACCAGTTTGATGAAAATATTTCAAATTGTATATGAAAACACTATACTGTGCCCCATGTTTGCATTAATGTATACAGCTATCATTTAATAAAAAAAAAATCTTGAAAAAATAATACTTTGTTTTAAGAAAAAACCTTGAATAGCCAAGACATTACTTAGAAATAAAAACAAAGCAGGAGGAATCACGCTATCAGACCTCAGACTATACTGTAAATTGATAGTGATCGAAACAGCATGGTACTGGCACAAAAACAGAGAGGTAGATGTATGGAACAGAATAGAGAACCAAGAGATGAACCCTGCTACTTACTGTTATAAGATCTTTGACAAACCAATTAAAAACATTGAGTGGGGAAAAGATTCCCTATTTAACAAATGGTGCTGAGTGAACTGGCTGGCGACCCGTAGAAGACTGAAGCTGGATACACACATAAAACCTGAGTTACATGACTGGGAATGAAAAGGGGCTCCTGACTTTCTTATTACATGCTAATAGGTCTGGCCCCAAGGTCATTTGAAGCACAATACCAGTCTCTGGGGTTAATCTACAAATCAATCTGTTTTCAGTCATCTACATATCTCCCCTAGCAACCAATTAAGGTACCTATACTTTCCACATTCTCCCTCTCCCTTCCAAAAGGCATCTATAATGGTCTCTGACCATCACTGGGACAATCATTCTTGTGGTATCCCTCATGTGAATGGTATTTGAAAATAAACCTTTCTTTTATTAATGTATCATAATTGTAAGTGATAGTATCAGATGTACCTGCCCAAATAGGCTTGCCACACCCAGGCAGGGTTAGGGTCATGACCCACCCAGGAAGGGTCAGACTCATGTCCCCTGAAATAGGAAATAGGAATACCACCAATTGCTGCACTCCCTGACCCTTGAAACCCCCTTCTGCCTTAACCCATGTGTGGAATTCCTTTCTTGCTTTCACCCCATTTGCATCCAGGTAGAAATAAAGCCCACATGATTTCTACAGAACAGAAATCCATTTTCCTTTGTTTTGCGCCTTGGAATAATCTTTCTTCCTTGGGTACAGAACCTTTCAGTAAGTTGATCTTTCAGTAAACCAGATCAAGGGGAAAGGGCAGGTTTTGCCCTGATCCCTACAAAATCTTTTCTCAAACCTGGGTCCACCAGCTCACAACCTAACAAAATCGATGAACCTTTCACAAATGTGGCCCTAAACCATTCTATTAAAGTTATTTCACTTTGAATGTCCATCATTGGTAGTAACTTCTTGTCATTACCTGGAATTTAATAAAAGTATAAGTCCTTACTATATAGAGGCACTGGGCCAGATTCCAAGAGCTTTCAAGGTAGGCCATTCACTGATGCTTCATTTCAGAGGACATTGTGCCAGCAGATTTGAGAGACCATGGGAGCTGGGGAGGAGTCCATGAACTTCCTCAGAATCAATTGAGTGTCTGTGTGTTATGCTTACTCTCAGCTCTCTAGGATATTTATTTATTCATTTTATTATATTTATAGCAAATTCATTTTGAGAAGACCAGACTGACCCCCATGTTGCATTCCCCCATCCCACCCCCACTTTATCACGACCTGTCCCTGAGTATGTAGGTCTTGCAGAAATGGGTTGTTAAATAGACATACCCTGTGGAGACAGGGCAGATTAGCATGGGGTTGCAGACCCTTGTAAAACCACACCTGGCTCCCCTTGTAATTGCTCACCCCCCCTACCCCATAGACCGAACCTTGCCTCTCACTTCCGTAAACTTCTTTGCATTAGGAATTCCAAGCCCCTCCCCAACTGAAAGAAGAGTATTGGGAAAAACCTTCCTCTATGATGCCTTGCCAAAAATTTCGGATATGAATCCATCTCGGTCAGCTAGCCAATAAAGGACCCCAGCTTAATTTGAACTCAGTGTGTTGGCATTTAATTCCACTCACGTTGGGTACCATAAGATGTCCCACCTTTTGGGGTCAAACCAATATATGTTTTCCCCATATTGATTTGTGACCTCACCTATAATCTCTGTTTCCCTAAAATGTGTAAAAGCAAACTGTAACCCCACCACCCTGAGTCCACGTGCTCAAGGCTTCTTAGAATAAGAAGAATAAACCTTCTCAGAATAAACCTCCTTAAATTATTTTACTAAGTATGGCTTCTTTTCCATCAACAATTATAAAGAGCTTTCCATAATACACAGTGTAATTTATTTTTAATAGTTCCCTTAATAAAAACGAATAGGTAACAAATACAAAACGTAAGAACAGAGAACCTTGCTAACACCATGTGTTAGGTGGCCTGGTGGTGAGATGAGAATTGAGGAATGACGGTCTCCTCCAGGTGCTTGGAAAGGTGGGAGTGAAAGGAATGAGTGTTCATGTCCTGTGATGTGGAAGAAACTGGGCCACCTGGAAATTCACTAGACCAGATGAAACCGAGTCCTTCAAAGTCAGTGCATGTTGGGGACGCCTGCATCTTCTACATGTGCGGTTTATCTCTGCAAGATGTATGTCACAAACAAACACTGGTGGGCAGGAGAATGTAAATCTTTCTGTCTTTGGATGGGTCCACAGAACTTTCCCTGGGGCTAGTCCATGCCTGAGGCCCTAGTGGCCTTTTTGGCATTCAGGAAGTTCTTCTTTTTCCTGGGTGGAATGTGCAATGAGATCTCTGGATCCTTCAGATTTTTGAATATAAAGAGCTTTTCGCCTGTATTCAAAACATCAATCGTTTCTGCCCCGACAATGGATACAGGGGCCAGCTTGCCAATGGGCTCCAATGACAGGTGTGGCCAACTTCCTTTTTCACAGAATATCATCCTCTCTCTGAGAGGTAGACACGTCTTCTGTAATATGCTAAAGAAAGAAGATCAAATTCAACATTTTTGACAACAGACCCTCCTGAGTATTCTACTAGTTTTTTAAAGAGAATCTCCATTTGAGTCCTGAAGCCCATAACCAAATGCCATTTTAAAGAGAGATTATTTTCTGTTTGGTCACTGGGAGCTGTGAAATGAGCTGAGACTGCGGCAGCAGTGTGCTGCAATCAATACTTACTGGCTCATGGCTGCTAAAATTTCAGTAATTTTGCAAGCCCATCATCCTTAGGCTGTTAGCTTTAAATCAGCCATGGTGGGAGTATTTCCACCTTGGAATCTGGCCATGCTACAAATCAGAACTCCCCACCCCTCTCACCCTGAAGATCCTGTTAAACATTTATAGCTATATCTCTTTGGTCTTGCAATAAAAGCAGACTGATGAAATCTGGTTAAAAATTAATAGTTAACAAGTTGGGCAAAATGTGTTTGTCCTATGTATCATGCTTCGGAACCCTCTCATGAAAAGACTGCTGGAATTCTGGCCTTACTCTCCTGAATCCCTGGCTGCTAATTGTAATACTCAGACAACCACCAAGAACCCTCTACAAACTGAGAGCCACAGGGCTCACTCTGCCCAAGTAGCACCAGACAAGACGATGTCACCAGGATCCACCTGTTGGATATCAATGGCAGGCTTGTGAAGTGACAGATTTGATGTGGCTCCACTGCTATCACCACTAACTGCTGCACTCACAGCTACTGGCCCTGAGCAAGGATTTGAACCAAGCTGTCTTTGACAGTGTCTCCTCTTGCCAGGGAAGGTCCATGGTGCTACCAGGCAGCATGAGACCATCATGTCTTTACATCTGTCCCCACTCCACTTCTACTGGCACAGCCTAGCAGTGCTTCTGGGAGGACACGCCACCATTACACAGCTGAATTTAGTTTTCTTCCTCTAGGCTTGAATGTGCTTCTCTTGGTCAATATCCTAATCTAATTTCCTTGGGACCATATTGTGCCAATTAAATGGCTCCAAGCATCACAGGCAACCTGTGCGGCTTAGTCTCAGCACTTTCGCCTGAGAAATGCTGGGAGGGGCAGAGCTCAGATAGACACTTCCCTTGGACAGCCACTGTCTCCAGAGCACATAGTGGACATCAATTTTTAACCCCTTATGAATCTATCTCATGTTGCGTCTTTTTCTAAATCTTCTCTATAGGGAATTACAGAGGACACTTGTTCCATGGTTTGCAGCAACCCGATACCACTATGCCCCTAACTTCCCTCTGTTTTCTAAGTGTGCAATAACCACAGCCCAAAGAGAACAGTGGAATCCAAAGAGCACAGTCTAGTAATTTATGGAAATAAGGAGGGTAATTAGATGATTCCAAATCCCATGGCTACTATTTACCAGCTGCAGGCTTGAAGCCTGTGCGTCTGACCTCCCTGAACTTCCATTTTATCACCTCCATTTTCCAGAAGGCTCAATACAATGTCCAAAGGGTTTTGTGAAAAGTAAAGTCTAATCACCTATGGAGAATTCTTCTCTTTTAATTATAATTACTAAAATAGCCATTAATTCAAACAAACATAGAAATTAAAATGCTAATCAGTGTTCAGAGAACATTCTTCCACTGCCAGCTGCAGGCTTATCTCAGCTTCTAAACTAAGCCCACTGAATAAAACACTCAGTAGCCTACAGGGAAGGACCCTCTATTCCCTGCCACCCTCCTCTCCCCAGTCCCTCACCGGCAGCTGGGCTCCCCACCCCCTAGCCCACTCACCAGTGCCCATCATTACCTCTCCTTCCTCCTGTGAGCCCAGAGCACCTTTTCTAGTCCTCTGGCCATCAAATCTCCTCGCAGTTTGGTGTCTAAGTCTTGCCACCAGCCCTGGTGTTTCCTGAAGGTAAGAAGGGGGAGTTTATATTTTCAAAAATAGCATCTCTGAGGGATTAGTAATCCTAAAAGCTCTCCAGGGCTCTGACCCTCCAAGTGAATTGGGGTGTTCATCATTTGTTCTTTCACTCACTCTCTGCTCCTTCTAAGGCCTCATCAAGATGCAACCTTTGCCCTCAAAGGGTCCACAGTCTGGGGGATCACAGATGGGTGACAAGTGACATTAGTCAGAGGAAGGCCGCCTATAGTAGACCCACTGGGAGCTCCATAAGAGTTTACGAATATATGAATATAGAAGTTGAAAAAAGCACAGTGGAAATCTGGAAGGTGGGCTAAGCTTTAGGCCCACCCTAAGGCCACATGAATGGGTTTGGTCCTAAACTGAAGGACAGGGGCCTTGGAGAGTACTGCCCAAGAGAGCAGGAGGGCACAGGTCACATCAACCAGGGACAGCCCAGAACTGAGAGTCCTGCCTGTCAAGCTCATCCCTCTGACTTGCCATTGGCTGCTGCCCAGCTGGAGGTGGAGATGGGACCTCTTTCATACCCAGCCAGGCCTGCTCTCTATCCTAGGAGTCTAACTCCTGAGCAGAGAAGGGTGGTCCTCCGATGGCAGTGCTTAAGAGTGGATGGTCTGGGCCTTCCCTGGCCCTGCCCTCCTAGGGGCTCGTCTCTGGATTCTGACATATTCCCAGTACACCCTATTCTTCCTTAGGTCAGTCAGTGTGAGATGCTTGAAACCCAAGATTCTTTTTTTTTTTCTTTTTGAGACAGAATCTCATTTTGTCACCCTTGGTAGAGTACTGTGGCATCATAGCTCACAGCAACCTCAAACTCTTAGACTCCAGTGATTCTCCTACCTCAGCCTCCCAAGTAGCTGGGACTACAGGTGCCCGCCACAATGCCCAGCTACTTTTAGAGATGAGGTCTTGCTCTAGCTCAGGCTAGTCTTGAACCTGTGAGCTCAGGCAATCCACCTGCCTCAGCTTCCCAGAGTGCTAGGATTACAGGCATAAGCCACCACACCTGGCTCTCTAAGATTCTTTCCCCCCACCCCTATTTTTGAGACTCTGTCTCCTAAGCTAGAATGTAGTGGCCTCAGCCTAACTCACAGCAACCTCAGACTCCTGGGCTCAAGTGATCCTTCTGTCTCACCCTCCCAAGTAGCTGGGACTACAGAGGTCCTCCGCAATACCTAGCTAATTTTTCTATTTTTAGTAGAAATAGGGTCTTGCTATTGCTCAGGCTGGTCTTGAACTCCTGAGCTCAAAGCAATTCTCCTGTCTCAGCCTCCCAGAGTGCTGGGATTATAGGCATGAGCCAGTGAGACTGGCCAAATCCCAAGATTATTAACTAATGTAGTGACTAGTGCCCTCGGAAACTAGGGTAAGGGGCTTGGGATTCCAGGAGTCATCAGTCTGCTTGGCATGAGGCCAGGCAAACAAAGAGCACATGTGTGCCCATGGTGACAGCCACCTGAGTCGCCTTGCCTTGTCCCAGCTTAGCCTGCCCACCCCTCAAACTAAACTGACTAACAATGCAGCCCCCCAAGGACCTCATGGGTGACCCTCAGGCAGAGGTGGAGTCTCTGTGACTATGCATGTTCCTACGCCAGGGACACCTCGAATACTTTCCATCTGCATGTCCTTGAAGCATGTGGTACACAGGAAAAACCTGACTATGAAATGCAGCCCTCTGACCACACACACCCTCTGCCCACCCACTTCCCACCTCCTGACTGTGCTGGCCTTCCCACCCACAGCTGCGTTCTCTCACTCCAGTCCTCCTTTGTTCACCCTCAGTAATGCTTCTTGATTTTCAAATAAAGAGCCCCCTCTATGACTCTTAAGAAAAAGGCATTGCCCCTTTATTCAGGACTGATAATGTCCATGCACCCCTGTCCACATAATCAGGCCATTCCACAAGGCTCCCTGCTCCCATACACCCATCCTGGTCTCCTTTGGGTCCTGACTGGGGTCCTGGCTGGGGTCCCTGGCTCCAGTGCCCCTGCCAGCTGCTCAGTGGTCTCAGTCTGGCCACAGCTCCTTGCTCCTCTCCAAGCTCCTCCATTCACAAGCAGCATGGCCACTGCTCCCCAAACCCGCCTCTCCCCACACTCAGCTTCCTGCCTTTCCTTATAAAGGGCCTTTACCAACCCAATTCACTCCTCGACACCACCCTAAAGGAAAACACCTATGCAGAGTTATCCAAAATTGAGGAAAACACCTAGTAACAGGGTCACAGTTACATGCACTTTACTACACCCTTCTGTGCAATATTAGGAGGTGTTAAAAATAATACCTATGAAGAGTTTCAACAGAGAAAAGCATGAATTTTAAATTAGTAAAAAGAGCAGGGAACAAAGTCTAACTAATGGGATGGAATTACATAAGATGTCTGTTTGCACCAGGACGAGAGTGGAAAGGTACTGAACAAACTTGCTACCACTACAAGGTCCTGAAAAGCAGGCAGTGAGGCTGTACACACTCATACACTCACACACACTCCTGTTTATATGCACCACACACATTTACACACCAACAGATGCATATGGGTACACACCCCCTTTGCAGACCCACTAGCACCACACCCACAACACATACACACAGACTCGGCAGAAAACACATTCTGGAGGGAAAAATGCAAGAATATGGTAACATTTCTTTTCCAGGTAGCAGAACTATGGATATTTCTTTTTTCCTTTTATGCATTTTTTACATTTTCTTTAATAGACATGCATGACATATTTATGGTCCCAGGGAAACTTATTTTCTTAAGATTCTACTTGAAAAATAAACTGGCGATGAAGTTAGAAAGTATGGACAAAAATTTGGTCCTCTTGTGACTTTGAGAGTTCACAGTGACCCTTCTGAACAGGTCCATGGCACCAGGAAGGGACATGCATCTGCTCCCTCTCATGGGCTTCCCAGGGTCAGTCGCTGCCCTACAGAGGCTGCCCCTCCATGCTCTCACCTCCTCCTGCCCCTGTCAGCCAGCTCGGAGCTGCCCTCATTCTCCACAGCATGGTCTGAATGTTTCTCGCCCATTGAGTCCAGCAGGGCCAGCAGCTGGGCCTGCGAGGCTGTGGGCAGCAGCACACTCAGCAGCCGGCGTAGCGTGGCTGCAGGGACCATGGTCATCCTCGAGAGGTAAGATGCCAGTCTCAGCTCCTACAGGAAACAGAGGTGAGAGCTCACATCCTCACTCTACTTATGACCAACAACTACTTGTAATTTGTTACAGTCTTGGGACATTCTGTCCTGCACTGATAATTATTTTAGTAGCTCAGTCTAGAAACCATGCTCCTGAACTTGCAGAGCTGTCCACAAACTCTATTTGGTCAGCATCCCTGACTCCCCGTGATATTTCTAAGGGCTTCATCCATCCCTTGCAGTCACAGGGGCAGTGCCCAAAGTGAGCCGGGTGCTGCAGCAGGGTCACATGCAGTGTGACCTTTCTCCTCCTCCCCACTGTCTGTGAGGCTAGGCAGCTTTCGGGGAACAGTGCAGGCTTCAGAAACAACCAAGGTGTCCCTAAATTCAGGGGCCATTAAAGATAGCTTGCTGCATCCACACCATGAAAAACCCCTCTGTCATCAAAGACAAGGACAGGATGGACTTAAGGGGTATGAGGTAAGTGAAGCAGTTGCTCTCTGAAGCCTGTGCAGTGTGGGAGTCCACACACTGGACAATCTAGACGTGACAGAACTCAAAACCAGAGAGCAGAGCAGTGGGTGCTAAGCTGGGGGTGGGTGCACAGAGAGGGCAGCACAAGGGCATTATGGGGGCCACCTGGCTCTGCGTCTTGATAGTGGCACTGCTGCTGGTTACGAAAATGTACCTGGGGTAAAGTGACATAGAACCAGGCTCACATTTCCCATTGACCTCAGCATCCTGGCGACGCTACACAACAGCAACCTGTGAGAGAAACTGAAACAGGAGGTGGGGACTCTCTATCCCACCTTTGCAATTTCCTGTGAACCTAAGCAGATTTGAAAATAAAAAGTATTTTAAAAAATGCACATCCCAATAGTGTTGCTGGTGGGAATGCAACCTAATACGCTCCTTTTGGAAAGACGTCTGGAGAACACTTAGAGAACTAAAAACAGACTTGCCATTTGATCCTGCAATTCCTTTATTAGGTATATATCCAGAAGACCAAAAATCACATTACAATAGAGATATTTGTATCAGAATGTTTAATGGAGCCCAATTCATAATTGCTAGGTTATGGAAGAAGCCCAAGTGCCCATCAATCCATGAATGGATCAATAAATTGTGGTACATGTACACCATGGAATACTATGCAGCCCTAAAGAAAGATGGAGACTTTACTTCCTTCACGTTTACATGGATGGAACTAGAAAATGTTCTTCTTAGCAAAGTATCTCAAAAATGGAAGAAAAAGTATCCAATGTACTCAGCCCTATTATGAAACTAATTTATAGCTTTCATATGAAAGCTATAACCTAATTATAGCCTAAGAATATGGGGAGGGGGAGGGGAGGAGAGGGGAGTGAATGGGTGGAGGGAGGGTGATTGGTGGGATCACCTCTATGGTTTATCTTACAACGGTACAAGTGAATCTTTCCAAAAGTAGAATATAAGCGTCTTAACACAATAACTAAGAAAATGGCATGAAGGCTAAGTTAACCAGTTTGATGAAAATATTTCAAATTGTATATGAAAACACCACACTGTACCCCATGATTGCATTAATGTACACAGCTATGATTTAATTATAAAAAAAATTCACATCAAACCATGAATGAATTAACAAATTGTAGTGTATGTCCACCATGGAACACTATGCAGCCATAAAAAAGGATGGAGACTTTACAGTTTTTATGTTTACTTAGATGGAACTGAAACAAATTGTTTTAGTAAAGTATCTCAAGAATGGGAAAAAAGTATTCAATATACTCAATACTACTATAAAACCAATATATCATCACCTACACAATCATATGAATAATAAAATACAACTATAGTCCAGAAAGAAGGAGGGGAGAGAAGAAAAAGCAGAGGGGAGGGAAGATGGGCGGATGGGAGGAGGAAGGCTATTTGGTGGGAACTCACCTATTATACACAATGCAATGGTACACTGCAAATCTATTAAGAGTATAAATGTCTTACCACAACAAATAAGCGAGGTGATAGTTATGTTAATCATTCTACTTTAAGCATTCCACATTGTATATCAAATCAGCACACTGTATCCCATAATTGTACACAGTTATGTTTTAATAAAAATAAATAACTAAAAAAGCAGACTCTCCCCACTGGGTGGAACTGTGAGCCCTTGGGATGTCCTTACTTCTCTTTGGGCTTCAGTCTCCTCATCTGTCAACTGAGGGTCATAACAATTCCTGTGGCAAAGGGGTTTGTGAGGACAAAATGAGCCAGGGCACAGAAACCTGCTCTGTGCAGAAAAGACACAAATAATGACCAGTTTTCCCAGTAACTGGGGCCTGCCTGGCCATGCCCAGGGGCCCTCCCTGGGATTTCTCATGGTAAGGATAGAAGAGACAGAGAGAAGCAACCCTGGACTCGGATGTTGAAAGGCCACAAACTCAGGGCTGCCAGCTGCATGTCAATCTCTGTGTAGGCACAAAGAGACAGGAGAGATGGAGAAACAGAAAGGCCCAGAGTCCCTTGGCCATTTGAGCCCCCAAAGCTCAGCCTTGCTCTTCTGGGGGATGGTCAGGGGATCCATATGTCTCCCCACCTTTTAAAATTTTGAGACAAGGTCTCACTCTGACTCCTGGGCTTCAGTACAGTGGCATTAGCCTTGCTTATGGCAGCCTAAAATTCCTGGGCTCAAGTGATCCTCCTGCCTCAGCCTCCTTGTAGCCGGGACTGCAGGCATGAGCTGCCACATCCAGCTAATTTTCTATTTTTATATTTTTTATTAAATCATAACTATGCACATTAATGCATTGATGGAGTACAATGTGCTGATTTGATATACAGTGTAGAATGCTTACATCTAACTGATTAATATAACCATCACCTCACTTACTTATTTGTTGTGGTTAAGACATTTATACTCTACTCTTAATAGTTTTGAAATGTACCATTGCATTATGCATATTAGGTGAGGTCCCCCCAAATGCCCTTCCACCTCCCCTTCCCTTTCTGGACTATAGTTGTGTTTTATCATGTGTATGGATGTGTAGGTGATGAAATATTGGTTTCACAATAGTATTGAGTACATTAGATACTTTCTCTTCCATTCTTGAGATTCTTTACTAAGAAGAATATGTTCCAGCTCCATCCAGGTAAACATAAAAGATGTAAGGTCTCCATCCTTTTTATGGTTGCATAGAATTCCATGATATATGTGTGTGTGTGTGTGTGTGTGTATAACAATTCATTAATCCATTCATGGGTCAATGGGCACTTGGTCTCCTTCCATGACTTGGCAATTCTGAATTGGGCTGCAATAAACATTCTGGTGAAAATTTCGTTGTTATAAAATGATTTTTGATCATCTGGGTATATACCTACTAGAGGAATTGCAGGATCAAATGGTAAGTCTACTATTAGTTCCTATAGCCAATACACTACTCAGAAATAAAAAGAAATCAGGAGGTATCACGTCACCAGACTTCAGGCGATTCTATAAATCTATAGTGATCCAAACGGCATGGTACTGGGACAAAAACAGAGAGGTAGATATATGGAACAGAAGAGAAAACCAAGAGATGAACCCAGCTACTTATCATTTGATCTTTGATAAGCCTATCAAAAAGATGTATTGGGAGAAAGATTCCCTATTTAACAAATAGTGCTGGGTGAACTGGCTGGTGACTTGTAGAAGACTGAACCTGGACCCACACCTTTCACCATTAACAAAAATTGATTCTCACTGGATAAAAGATTTAAACTTAAGACATGAAACTATAAAAATACTAGAAGAGAGTGCAGAGAAAATGGTTGAAGAAATTGGCCAAGGAAAAAAATATATATATATTGCAGTTTTTGGCTGTGGTCGGGTTTGAATCCACCACCTCCGGTATATGGGGCCAGCACCCTAGTCCTTTGAGCTATAGGCGCTGCCCCATGGAAAATGTTTTATGAGGAGGACCCACTCTAGGAATTGAAGCACCACCAAAAGTAGATTACTGGGATCTGATCAAACTAAAAAGTGTTTGCACTGCCAAGAGCACAGTAAGTAAAGCAAACAGACAACCTTCAGAATGGGAGAAGATATTTGCAGGTTATGCTTCTGACAAAGGTCTGATAACTAGAATCTACAGAGAACTCAAACTAATCAATAGGAAAAGAACAAAAAGAACAAATAACCCCGTTTGTATGAGAGCAACAGACTTGAACAAAAGCTTCTCTGAAGAAGACAGGTGCATGGCCTACATGAAAAAATGCTCACCATCTTTAATCATCAGAGAAATGCAAATCAAAACCACTCTGAGATATCATCTAACTCCAGTAAGATTAGCCCACATCACAAAATCCCAAAACTACCGATGTTGGCATGGATGTGGAGAGAAGGGAACACTTCTACACTGCTGGTGAGAATGCAAGCTAATTTTCTATTTTTAGTAGAGAAGAGAGCTCACTGTGTTGCTCAGGCTGGTCTCAAACTTCTGGGCTCAAGCAATCCTCTTAACCTCGGCCTCCCAGAGTGCTGGAATTATAGGTCGGAGCCATTGCACCTAGCTCATACTTCTGCATTTTTGCTGAAACCAGTTTGAGTTGAATTTCTGTTACCTTGACTTAAAATAAATTCTGTTTTCACAAAGCATCCAAGTGTGGTGCTCATAGAGCTGGGGGGTACCGTAGTGGTGTTTACATGAGTAGGAACAGAACTGTAACAAATCACCACAAACCTGTGGTTTGAAACAACAGAAATTTACCCTCTTCTAGTTCTGGAAACTGAAATCTGAAATCCGATTCCCTGGGTTAACATCAGGTGTGGGCAAGGAAGAATCCATGTCCTTGTCTCTCCCATGTTCCTGGGCTTGTGCCCACCTCCCCTCCACTTTACAGGGCATCCTCCGGTGCCTGCTTTCCTCGCCACACTGTCTTCTCTGCCTCTGATCCTCTTATAAGGTCATAAGGATCATCTCCCCATCCAAAGATCCTTAACCACATCTGTAAAGTTCCTTTTGCCACGTAAAGTCACTCTGTCAGGTTCCAGGGATTAGGATGTGGTCCCCTTTGGGTGAGCTTCTGCAGCCTGCCACCGCATGTCACTAGCATATCTACTCATGTTTTAATTCCACTAACACTACAACGGCATCCCAGGAGGTGCCAGACCTGTCCCAGGCACTGGAGGCAGAGTAGTGAGTGAAACAAGGTCCCTGCTTTTGTGAGGGCTACAGTCAGGTGAAGAGACAGATGGAGGCACCCTCAAACATGATAGCAGGCAGAGGGAGGCCTGATAAAGCCCAGGCAGGACAGAGGGACACAGGGTGACAACGTGAGGCTCAGCCCCTGGGAGCCGTGATGGGGAGCGTCCAGCAAGGGGCTGGTCTGGAGAGGTGTCTGGTGTGGGGAACCAAGTTTGGGGAACCAGGAGAGAATGTGCTCAGGAAGGAGGAGGGCTACAGCCAAGCACTGCAGAAAGCAGGGGTCACTTCTGACCTTGACATCGACCCCCTATCATGTTCCACCCTCCCCTCTGCAGTCTCCCACTACCCTAACACAGATCCACTCATTGTACCCTGAATGCCCAGGCTAGGAAGCCCTTCCACTTGAGCCTCCTTCCACCTGAATGTGTATCCCCACACTGCATCTGCCTAACTTTCTCCAGCTCATTCATGCGGCCTCTGTACAGCCCTTCCTCACTCCTACATTCTGGAACAGGTCCCTCATTGGTTTTAACCAATTCTGCCATTACTGTCCCATTTCTACTGTATCTTCACCTAGGCATGCAGGATGAAGTCAGTGGACCACAAATAAACGCAGGGAGCCAGGTGTCTACACAGAGGAGGGAGACTGCAAGGACCAGAGTGGCCAGTGGGCCATCTCCCTCCCTCCTTCCCCTGCATCTCTCCACAGCATGGTCTCCTTTACTTTCTGGAGACTCCAGGATAATTGTGGCCATCTGCAGACACCACAGTGGAATTCTCTCTTGAACCACATAAACATGAAGGAAGAAAAAGGAGGAGGAGGAGGAAGAGGTGGGAGGGTGGGAGGGTGAGAGGGAGGACAGGAGGGAGGGGTTATTCTTTACTATAGTACAAAAAACTAAAGTGCAGTTTAATTTTATATGTTAGTTTGGATGGGCCGCTATGCCAGGATGTTTCATGAACATTACTCTGGGTGTTTCCATGGGGGTCTTTTGGATGAGATTAATACTTAGGCTGGTGGACTTTAAGGAACCCAGGTTGCCCTCCATGATGTGATGGGCCTCGTCAATCAGCAGAAGGCCTGAATAGACCAAAAGCCTTGACTACCCTGAGCACAGGGAATTCTGCAGATAGCCTTCAGATTTGAACTGTCACTCCTTCCCAAGTGTCCAGCCTGCTGGCCTGCCCTGCAGAACTTGGACTCACCAACCTCCATGAACACATTAGCCAATCTTAAATAAATCATTTCTATACACAGACACAATTCCTTTGGTTCTATTTCTCCAGAGAACTCTCACCAATACCCAGGGACTGGAAGGAAGAAATCCAGTTGGGTGGACATCAATGAGTGGGCTACAAAAAGCATGCAGTGTGGGCAGAGCAAACAACGTCCCTACCTGTCTCCATTACCCAGAGCTTCCAGTCTGGCAAGATTTACCCACCTTAGAGCCAATTCTTTTTTTATTTTTTAATTGTTTCAGGTTAATTTGAGGATATAAAGAATTAGGTTACAATGTCTGCTTTTTTTTTGGAGACAGAGTCTCACTATATCGCCTTCTGTAGAGTGCTGTAGTGTCACAGCTCAAAGCAATCTCAAACTTTTGGGCTTAAGCAATTGTCTTGCTTCTGCCTCCCAAGTAGCCAGGACCACAGGCACTCACCACAATGTCTGGCTATTTTTTGTTGTTGCAGTTGTCATTGTTGTTTAGCAGGTCCGGGCTAGGCTCAAACCCGCCCTCCTTGGTGTATGTGGCCAGAGCCCTAACCACTGAGCTACAGGCACTGAGCCCAATGTTTGCATTTTTAGGTAGAATCCCTCTTACAATTATGTCCTTCCCCCAAGAGGTATGCCATACACCCTAAGTCCCTATTAAGTGGGAGCCCATCCATCCTCCTCCCTCCTCCTCTCTCCCCATTCCCTTGTTCCCCCCTGCCCCCCAACTTGAATTGAGTTTTTCGCATAGCCAATTCTTTAGCAGAGTACTATGGTTTCCATGTTTGAATCCCTACAAAATTCACATTAGAACTTAATCCCAAATGCAATAGCATTAAGAGTTGGGGCCTTCTGGAGGTGTTCAGGCCAGTAGGGCTCAAGGGAACTAGCCATTTGCCCTTCCACCCTTCTGCCACATGAGGATACGGCATCCTCTCCTCCCTGGGGTGCAGCAACAAGCACCACCTTGGGAGCAGAGTGCAGCCCTCGCTTGACACCAAGTCTGCAGGTGCCTTGGTCTTGGATTTTCCAACCTCCAAAACTGTGAGAAAATGCATTTCTATTCTTTGTAAATTACCCAGTCTTAGGTATGCTGAATGGCAGCGGAAACAAAGGGAGACATGGAGTTTACAGTCTAAATGAGCCCACAGTTGGGACACAAACCTGGGAGAAATTCCATGTGTGACACTGGCTTTCTGTAAAGCCTCAAAGTAACAAAGAAGAAAGGGGGAAAGTCAAAGTTGGGTCTGGGGAAACGACTCAGTGACCCAGAAACACAGGCTAAGGGGCGTCTTCTCTGCACCCTGCAGGGATCAATTGGGAGGGCATAGGGGTGCAGCCATCAAGCCACAGATGAACCCTGAGTCCCCCTCGAGCAGCAGTAAGCCCTGTGCCCTCACCAGGTCTCTGCCTTTGTCCCTTTATTCATAACATGGGGATACATTCCTCATTTCCCAGCGTTCTTCAAGGACTAGAGTCTCAGGCCATGGCAGGTGCCTCCCTCATCCTGTTTGGAGCCCATGCCATCCTGCAACAGTGTGGAGCAGGAAGAACTTGGGTTCCCATCCTAGCTCTGCTGGGCTCCCTAGGACCTGCCTATAAAGGGTTGAGGATAGAAATCTGCCCCCAGCAGTGAGACCATGAGCAGCAGGGGCTCTCTCCACAGGACTCACAGGCAGGTGGCCAATGTTATAAATACCTGCAAAGCCCAGGGCAGCTCTCACATCAGAGAAGCAACATGTCAGCAACAGCACTGCCACTGCCACCTCCTGTGCTGACCTTCCCTCTGCAAAGTGTCTGTGTCCAGTCTTGGAAACTGTGAATGTTACCTTGCATGGCAAAGGGAACTGTAGGTGGAACTGAGATGAGACAGTGGGGTTATCCTCAATATTCAAGGTGGGTCCAACCTAATCATCATGTGAGTCCTTAAAACTAGAGCCCCCTCCTGCTGTGGCAGGCCAGAGAGACAAGTAACAGTGATAGAAGGGCCAGAGAGATGTAGAATTTCAGGCTTTAAAGATGAAGAAGGGAGCCATGAGCAAGGAATGCAGGTGCCTCTAGAAGCTGGCAATGTCCCTTGACCACAGCCAGCAAGAAAATGAGCATCTCAGTCCTGCAACTGCAGTGAGCCAAATCCTTCCAGTCACTTGAGTGAGCGGAAAACAGATTCTCCCTCTACAGCTTCCAGGGTAACGTAAACCTGCCAATACCTTGCCTGGAGAAACACACGTTGGACCTCAGACCTGCAGAATGGAAGGCAGTCACCTGTGCTGTGTTAGCAGCTGTTTCTGGTCATTTGTCAGAGCAGCAATAGGAAACCCGATCCATCAGGGAAGCTGGATGTGCCCATGGACAGCTGTGGCCAATTCAAGACATGGGATACCCAAATAAGCTCCCAGCCCCTACTTCCTGCTGGCTCCCTCCCCAAGCTGGGGAGTAAGTGTTTGACCAGGAGCCTGCCTCACAACCAGTAGGCCCCATGGCTGGTTCTCCTCAGGTGTGAGTGGAATCTGCTGTGGGGACTTGGGGGCATTTGTTTCCCTGATGAGAAAGGACAGGCAAGTGGCTGTTGTTCTACCTCTTGCTCTGACATAGACTCTGGAAAAACTCATAGAACATGACCCTGATGCCACTGGATCAGTGAGCACCTGCCTCCAGAGACCAGCAAGTTGTATAAACTGCCATGGAAAGTCCTGTTTCCTGGCACTTATAGACACCGGGAGGTGCAGGAACCCCGTCTTGGGATACAGTCAGGTCCCAGGCACACACCCCAGGGCTCTGTCCCAGAAGGGCGGTGGGTACTGCACTCTGGCTAAGGACCAGCAAGGACAGCCAGCAAGTCCCAACTCCGGGAGCTGGAGCACGGCTGCAAATGCATCTCCCTGGCCCAGTTTGCTCTTACCAACTTGGTTCTGGGTGGAACCGGCCCCACACATTAAAGACTGAAAAGGCGGAGGGTGTCTATCAAATTGCAGAAAAGAAACCAACTGGGCCAATGGGGTGCTGCTGTGGTTGCTGCCCTGAGCACTGACTGAGTGTCCCCTGCACACTGGGCTTGGGCTCAGGCCTTTCCTGAATCTGCTCACAGTGCCCGGGCTTGGCTTTCTCAGCTCCTCCTATGGGTGAGGAAAAGGTGAAGAGATGTGCACACATGGGCAGGCGCAAACGTGGCTGGCGTCTCCTCACCTGGCCACACAGGGTCACAAAGGTGTCCATCTCCATGTTTTCCAGCAAGTCTTCCAGCACAACACTGTTCTGTTGCTCCTCTCTCAAACTAGAGTGAAAATAAAGTCTATATGAGTCCAGCTTTGCTATAAAGTGATACCAAGAGATTAGCTGGTTATTTAAATAACAAAGAATCTCTCATCTAAGCCACATAATTTAAAATATATATGATATATCCACACAAAGAGGTGGCGAGGAAGTCTGCTTTCCTCCTCCTGCCTAAACCACTCCACAAATAATGCACCAAGGAGGCTCCTTCAGAGGGGGAGCTCCCCAAAATGAGAAGTTCCATGGGAGCTGCAGGGAGACTGCACTGTGCTTTTGTAGGGCGACCTGTGATGTCACTCCTCATGGCCACAACCAAGCCCTGAGGGCCACATCCACCATGTGGCCTCAGGGAGAAGCAGACCCAGAATGATTTTCGGAGTATGGCCCTGGTTCTAACCTCAAGACTGGGGTCACTTTTTCAAAGTCATGAGGCTTTCTGGCTACCACACAAGGAGGTCTGTTTAATCCACAATCTACCACACATTCTTTCTGGCTAACACAACCCAAACTTTCTGCAAGCACAAGAAGAATCAAAAGCCTGATCATAAGCAGTCTCCCTCAGGGAGCCTGTGGATACTATAGTCCTAACATCCCAGGCTAAGCCCAGCCAAAGTCTTGGGCATTTCCCTCTGGCCACACAGAACAGACTCCCCTCAAGCAATTACTTCAATGGAACTGAATTGTTTTTTGATGTTGTGTTCACACAGAAAAGCAAAATCAAATAAACAGAAATCACCCATAATCTTACTGCCCAGAAATCACATCTATTGTACTTTGGTGTATTTTCTTCTAAGCAATTTGGATGTGTGCTTAAAAAATTAATCACACAGTATAAAGCGTCTGCATCCTCTCCTTTTAGTATCAATATTACATTCACATGGAAAATTATGAAGCTGTTAAACATTATGTTTCTGCAAGAGTTCATAATGCCACAGCCACAGCTAGTCGCCTAAAGTTAACTGAAAAAGAATGCAGAGAATGAAAAAGAAGTTTGGGCCCTTAGTGTTCTATGATTTTACAACGCAGTATATAAACCACTATGTTCACTGTGCAACCAGAATAAGGCCTGAGGTCTAGTTCACTATCTTGTGCCAGTGTTATGTGTTGGTTTGGGTTATGGACTGTGATTATGTAAGGTGGGGCCAACCCGGGGGCACTGGCTGTAGGTGCACTGGGCCTCTCTTACCATCTTGGCAACTTCCTGTGACTTCATAATTATTTCAAAATAAAAAGTTTAAAAATATTATGTATGGACTTCCACTGGCACCCTGCCTTGCTCAGACCTGCCAACATCTCGGCCCAGTGCTCAGAAGAGCCACTCCTCCAGATCTCCAGTGCTTATCACACCCCAAAGCCCACCTGTCCACTAGAATCTCTCTAACAGCCCAAGTGCCAGTGACTGTGACCGCTCCCTCAACCTGATGTCTTCCATGTGCTCCAGCTCCCCAAGTGGCCTGCTCTCCACATGTGCCTGCTTCCTTGATTCCTTAGGACCAGAGCATTTCTACTAGCTCCATAGCACCCAGAGAGCCCCAAGGCCTCCATAACACAATGAGTGGACCTCTTGATCCAACACTCCATTCCTGACTCCCCAAAGCCCTCCTTGCCGCCACCACTGCCACCCCTGCCACCCCCACCATCTGGACCCAGGAAACCTAGAGGCCTGCAGAGAGGAGAAGGCCCGACAGTCAGCTCTGTGAAGCCCTGACATCCTCATCCTGGGCCTGGACCACCACGAGCAGGTGAAGCAGAACTCAGAGCTGGCCGAGGCATTGCAGGTGCAAGCACATGGCTGCTCTGACCTACAGTGGGCATGCAGGCTTCCCCACCAAGCAGACAGAAGGTAAAACAGCTCAAGGTGAAGCACACAGAGCTGGTGGGCCTCGCATGGCCCCTGGAAGACCAGACCCATCTACTTCAGAGCACCAACCTCTGGGCGGTTGAGTGTGCCTGTGCCCTGTAAGAGCCCTGCTGTCCTGGAGCTGTGCCAGGCCTGTGCCCACCAGCATGCCCAGGATTGTCTGAGCAGGAGAGTATGGTCCTTGCCCAGGACAAGCAGATCAAAGAGCTAAGGCAGGAGTGCCACCTGCTACAGAGGCATGTTGCCTCAGGACCTGGGTGTGACCTGCATCCTGAAGAGGGTGCCATCTGCATCCAGTAGCTCAACGACAGAGACTTAGTCTACTGCTACGCTAGTCCCAGGGGGAAGTGTCGTGCCTGCAGAGGCAACTGATGCTGCAGCAGGGCTAAGGTGGTGCCTGGGTAGAGGAGAGAGGCCAAAGCCTGTGAGGAGGTGCGTCACCAGGTACAGGTGCTGAAGGCAAGCTGGGAGCGCTGCGAGGAGGCAGAGGTGCAGACGCAGGTGGCAGGTGGCTCTGTGCAAGGGTGCCTGGCTGGCCGAGGAGAACCAGCGGCTCCAAGCCTAGAACAACTGGATGCAAAAGGGGGAAGCTGGGAACAGCAACATTTGAGGGCAATTGGGCTGGGCCTGTCAGGAGCTGCTCCAGCAGGTGGCCAGTGGATACCACAGGCAGGCAGTGACACGACAGGCAGCAGCAGCTGGGACACAACTGGCAGAAGGTTCTGTGCGACCTCCCTGCTGTCCAGAAGGAGATACATGCACTGCAGTGTCAGCCCCACCACCCTGCAGAACAGCCTAGGGTAGCCACCCTGGAGACCCGAACCAGAAAGGACAAGCAGAAGGCCAAAGTTCCAGGGAGAGCCTGAAGATCACACACTGTCACAGCCCAGCAGAGACCAATAGAAGAAAAGGGAAGCCTCTAGTGATGTCAGCCCCACTGCCCTTGGGGAGCCAACCAGTGCCCCTCCATGTGCCAGACAGAGTCCTTGCAAGCCTTCCTCTGGACTCTAGGCTTCAGGCCAAGAAAACCAGCTCCCAGTCAAACTCCTCCTCCAAGGTGGAATCCGCGTGGGCCACTGTGCCACCTTACACTACTCTGGATGTGGACATGACCACTGAGGTGGATGATCCAGGGCCTCCCAGAAGTGGGAGGCTCAGACGCTCCTGCTGCCCCAAAGCTCAAGATTTTCCTGACTCAATATAACTACAACCCATTTGAGGAGCCCAATGAGCACCTTGAGGGTGAGCTACCCCTCAGAGCTGGGGACTATGTATATATCTTTGGTGAAATGGTTGAGGATGGATTCTATGAAGAGGAACTTGAGGATGGCCAGCGGGGTCTAGTGCCCTCCAACTTAATGAGCAGGTTCCAGACAACAACATCTCAAGCTACCTGCCTCCAAAGTTCCTTGACCTTAGTCACTCTCAACTCCCAACTGGGCAGGACAAAGCTGAAAAGGAAGACAGCTTATTACCTGGGGAAGCCCAGGGAGTGGTGGGCAGCAGGCCACCCCAGATGGGAAGGATGGGCTCCACAGCAGTTAGCAATAGACATCTTGCATACAAAGACAGCTGGGCTTGCCACACAGCACTGGGGAACAGGGTTTCTCCAGACCCTTTCTATGTGCCAATAGGCTGCTTGTGTAGCCCCCATGCAACTATAGCTGCATAGTGTCACAGCCACATCAGCCAAGATCATTTGGGTCTAAGGCAGTAGCAGCCACCCACATATGGTATAACTCAATGACCAAGACCATGCCCTGACCCCCATGGGTGTGGGCTGCTACACCTTCCACAGCCTACCTCCTGCTGTGCAGGACCACACCCAGGGGGACCTGCTGCAGGTGCACTGAAGAACAGTGTCCTCCACCATCACCTTTGACACACCTCTGGCGGGACCTCCTGACCCTCCTCTGGATGTGCTGGGGAGCGACACACCTCACCAAGCTTCCTGGTAGTCAGCTGGCTCCCCCTGACCAGCGACTCAGCTGGGTCTTCTAATGGAGTCCAAGTCACTGGCTGTGCTGTGTATGCTGATGGGTTAAAGGTGTTGGAGGTGGCCAATGCTACCACTCGGAGGACCCTGTTGGAATTTTCTCAGCTGCAGGTGCCCCTGATGTGCCACAAAGTCTCAGTGAGAACCATGTCACTCTGTGGAGAGTCCCTGGATTCAGTGTCAGCTCGGATCCCTGAGAACTGCTGCTCCCTTCCCCAATCACTGGAGACCCCTTTCTTTAGCTATACTTCAGCCCCCCACCCGTCTGTCCTCAGAAGCAGACACAGATGCTGGCTCCTCTGGGTGCCAAGACCAGTCCCCACATCCCTGGAAGCCGTGGGGAGTCCCAGGCCACGTTCCTAGAAGCATTCCTGAAGAATCCCTGAGCATACAGTCTCTAATGTCCAACCTAAGCTCACAGAGGCCCAAGGAGGCTGCATGAAGGACCTGAGTCCCTAGAATCACAGGCCACCTTGGCTCAGCGTCCACCCTAGGGGGACAGAAAACTGCTACAGGCACAAGGACCAGAAAAATCCTTGCTCTGAGATTCGTCCCGAGTGTGGGCCCTGGAAAGAACCATGCCAGGAAAAGCCTGCCCTTGAGAAAGGCCCTTAGGCAAAAGCGAGATACCTCCTCAGCTGGGCACCAGCCAGCAACACGCATCTGACTTCTGTAACGTTTTGGAGGAGGAGGCAGTGTGTTTGGATCTATGGCCCTTAGAGGAACGAGAGCAGAGGAAGGAGCTCAGGCCCTAGAGCAGGCGAGGACAGGCTCCAGGGAGCAAGCAAGAGTGCCAGCTCCATGAACTCAGCCTGAAGCTATGCCCTGCTCCCTCCAGCCAAGTCACTATGATGTCCAGGGCTGGCCCCCTCCAACCGGGGGTGGGAGCTGAGCCGCCAGCCGGGGTCTTTGTGGACCTTTTTGATTATAACTCCCTGATGATGTCTGCCAACCCTGAGGGTGTGAAGGAGGAGCTGGCCTTCTAGAAAGGGCAGTTGCTGAGAATGTGGGGCTCTCAGGACCCCCATGGCTTCTACCATAGTAAGTGTAATGAGCCACATGGGCACCATCCCTGGACACCTCATGGATGAGGTAGAGAAGGGCAAGGAGTTGACTGATGAAAGGTGGCATTTGTGGGCATAGTGGCATTTGCAGGCACAGGGGCCCACAAATGTGGCCCACCTCGAGGACTCTGGGGTACTCACCAGCCCCCAGGGAACCACCTGCATTCACCAAAGGCACTCCAGGGATCCCCACTGTGGACTCCAAAGACCATGTTGGCAGCTCTAGACTATGATCCCAGCGCTGGGGATGGGGGAGGGGCATGGGGCAGGGGGAGGAAGGAGGCCAAACAAAGGGCAAGCTGGTGGTGAAGGCGGGAGATGTGGTCAGGGTCTACAGGCCTGTGGATGACAAGGGATTCTATTAGGGAGAGTCAGGTGGCTACAGAGGCCTAATCCCAGCCTACCTGCTGGATCACGTGTCCCTCCATGGAGAGTGAACAAGGCTCCCTACACATGTAGTGGCCTCTGGCTGCCCACACCAACCCAGACAAGCAAGTATGTGGACCCTCACACCAACTGCCCTCCTGTCCCCTATAAGTAGCATTTGTTCCAAGTGCCGTGTTAGATTGTTGCCAGTCCCCCAGCATCCCCAAGCCTCTGAAAGCCGCAGAGTTTAAGTGTGATTTGAAATGATCCCAAACTAAATCAAAACAAGCCAATCCCTGAGAGTCTGACAAGGCTGTTTCAGAACCTTTGGTAACTAGGATAGGTATTTGGAGACATGCCTTTTTCTGTGGCCAAGGTGTAGTTATTTAGGAGTTAAATGTTATTCCTTCATTGCCTTGTGTGAAAGTCTGAAGAAAAGTCTGTGTCTTAACAAAAAAGCAATCAGAATGCTGTTTTTCTATCTTATGTTCAACCCCTCATTAAA
Organism: Galagoides demidoff; assembly: GCA_963574575.1. NCBI lineage: Eukaryota > Metazoa > Chordata > Mammalia > Primates > Galagidae > Galagoides > Galagoides demidoff. The sequence goes on from CAUYQV010096861.1 coordinate 23,640, forward strand.
ATGTTCATGGGAAAAATATATATTGTGTATGGTAAACTTCCATGACATTAAAACATAAAAAAATATATAGAAAGGGAAGAAGATGCTACAAATCCTGAGCCCTAGGAGGACACTACAAACAGGGGCCTGAGGGCTGGGTGGGCTCCCCAGGCCTGCAGGGGGCCTGCACCACAGATGCCCTGGGGGAAGCAGCCTACCTCTGCTGGTGGTGCTCCAGGAGCTTCTGGGCCATGCTCAGGGCTTCTCGCAGGACACTGGATATCTGCCTTTCAGAATCGGTCTCCCCTGGCTCATTCAGAAGCCCTGGCCCGTCAGCCACCCACTGCTGCCAGCTGGCCAGGGCCTGCTGCTGCTCGGCCGCCTCCCGCTGTGTCAGTTGGTCCTCCAGCTTCCTCTCCAGCTCCTGGAGCTCCTGCACAAGAAGGGTTCAGTGGTAAGGCCTGCTGCAAAGGCAGGTGGACCACAGGACGAAACTGACCTCCTGGGTCACGACTGGGCTTGCCTGGCTCCCCCATCCAGCTGTGCCATATGGTGCCATGTGGCCACACCACAGTGTCTCACACTGCGAGGCCTTGCACCTGCCATTCCCTTCACCTGCAGCGTCTTTCCCTGTGTGCATGGCGTAAGAAGGACCCCTCAGTGAAGGGCTTCTAAGTCCCTTGAAATATGTCGGTGCCTCTCCTCATGTCTCCATGCCTTGTATGTGCCCCATCTCCACAGCGGCCAGAAATCGCTGTTCTGTACCTTTGTGCTAGATGTGAGCTCCTTGAGGGTAAGGCTGTGTCACTTGAAATGCACTAGGCAGCTGGTACTGTGGAGCACCCAGAAGCACCAACTGTTGGCGAAAGCTGAGCTGAAAGATGGCCGGCCACAGCTACTGCTCTCCTGTGTACAGTACATATGTGCATTTCCTTGAATACTTGTAACAACCCTTCAGACCACAGCCTCTCATTTCTCCTATTTTATAGATGAGGAAAAGGCAGAGAGAGTAATTTTCCAGGTGATACAACTTTTAAGTGGCACAGTCAGAAATCTGAGGCCAGACGGGCTGGCTCCAGGATTTCTGTTCTTAACCAGTGGGCTACTCTGCCTCTTACTGGCCAAACACCGGACCTCTGCATTCTCAGGCCACCAGAATTAGATAATCTCAGCACAAGGGCTGTCCACAGCCTGCTTAGGGGTTTGAGGAAGGTAGAGGGATGAGGGAGGGAGACAGGAGGGCCCCAGGCCTTGGGGAATGCAGGCACATTTAACCCATTTTTAACCAGATTGGCCAATACTATCAGAAGGGGTGGAGGATGGGACTGGAGTTTAGAACTAAGAGGCCTTGGATGGATTTCATAAGGGGAGAGTGGCCCTTGATTCCCCCCAAAATATGTAGCAAATGGCCTGCCTTTCTGCAGGGGCCGAAGCTTACATTAAACTCCCAAAGGGGTCTCAAAGCCAAAGACTCAGATGTAATTGAAGAACAAGACAGAAGAAAAACAGCAGCAGAGATAAACTGAGGCTGCAGCCTGGAGCCTTCAATCTAAGCCAAGCACTGGGTGCTGTCCCCAGGGCCCTGTGAAGTCTCTGAAAGCTCCTGAGCAGGGCTCCTGACACAATGAGGCTGGGAACTGCAACCCTCCCCTGGCTGTAGCACCACATGGAAACAACCCAGCATAGAGTTTCGAGCAGTGTGTTCATCAAGATGCCAGCAGGACAGGAGCCCAGGCCAGACACTAGACATCTATTGACATGCCACCCCAGCCCAAGCCTGTCATGAGCAGCAGAGAAATGGTGGGGCACAAAGATCTGGCTGTTCTAGTACCAGATGAGCCCTATTTAGGAGCAGAAAATAAAGTAGAAGGCTAAGTGTGGTGGCTCATGCCTGTGATTCTAGCACTTTGGGAGGCCAAGGTGGGAGGATCGCTTGAGGTCATGAGTTCAAATCTGGGCAACATAGCAACACTCTGTGTCTAAAAAAATAATGACAACTTAGCCAGGCTTAGTGTCATGAATTTAAAGTGCCAGGTACTCAGGAGGTCAAGGTGGGAGGATTGCTTGAGCCCAGAAGTTCAAGACTGCAGTGAGCTATGATCCACCACTGTACTCCGTTACCAGCCTGGGTGACAGAATGAGACCCTGTTGAGAAAGGGAAGGAAGGAAGGGAAGGAGGGAGTGCAGGAGGGGAAAGTAGAAATATGTCATCCCACAGTTATAATCTGCTGCTGGCAAGTTCTCCCAGAGCTTTAGTCCTATCCCCAAAGCTCCTCCAACACCCCCACACCTGCCTGCCAGTTAGCACATCTGTATTTCAAAATTTCATTCTGGAATGGTCTTCTTTAATGCTTTCTTTCCTCACTTTCCTCACTAGATTTTAAATGCCAAGGGCAAGGCTCTGGTACTGGGGCAGACTTGTTTACCTTTCTCCCTGCACTGAGCACAGTAAGGGGTAATGGAAGAAGTAACAGCAACGATGATGCTGGTGGTGTGGCAGCAGTGGCTAACATTTACTGACTGTCTAGACTGTGCCAAATTTCATTCAGAGTATTTGCACAAGACTTAGTTTCTTTAATCTTCACAAGTAACAAGTAGAACTTATTGTTACCTCATTTTATATATAAGGTAACAGGCTCTGGAGGTCTAAAGTAAAACTAAAACTATAGAGCTGCACAAGAGACCGTCAGGAGTGATCTCTGGTTTCTCGATTCTGGGCCTCCCCTCAGCTCTGCTCCTCTAGGATGCGCTGCACAGGGGTGTAGATTATGAATGAACAGATGGATGATTATTGCCATATGGGTCTTGCAGAAAAGCGATGTTGCAGAAAATAAGCACACTTATTGAAATTGTGTTTTAAATAAAGGTGACCATCTGCTCACTCAGGCAAAATGGTGAGCTTCTTTATTTGCAGTTGGTTTATATAGGAAATTTTATACGTGTGCACAATACAGCAATGACCTCATTGATCCGTTTAAACATCATGTGACTACGCATGATTAGCTCCCAATAATCCACTCAACATACATCTTTTGACATAACCCTTTCAACATAACCCAATTTAACACAACTTAATGAAGAAGATGTTGTTAGCCATTACTTCTTTGTTCTTATCTGATAACACCTGAGGCTATGGAGGAACAAGGTAGATCGAATACCTGCCTTTGCTGGCCTTGCCATTTGGAGGCTGTTACTTCAGATCTTTAAACAAGGCATAAAGAAACTTCTTGGGCATACAGGAATTTGTGTGCAAACCTCTGCGCCCATGTAGGCCTTAAGTCAGGGGGTTTTTGCTAGAACCTTTTATAAGGAATTTTCAGGCTGGACTTCTCAAAAGTCTTTCATGAGCCCAAGTTTCATCTGTGCCATTATACACCTGTATGCATTGGGTAAATTCCTCTTCTCTTGAGGTCCCCAAGCACATTTCCATTCCCAGACCTGTCAGTAAGCAACTTTCATTACTTACCACAGATCAGGAAAGGTTACTCATGGTATCTGGCCAGTTTTCCAAAGAGTTTTTTTTTTTTTTGAGACAGAGCCTCAAGCTATCCCCCTGGGTAGAGTGCCATGGCATCACAGCTCATAGCAACCTCCAACTCCTGGGCTCAAGCGAGTCTCCTGCCTCAGCCTCCCAAGTAGCTGGGACCACAGGTG
>CAUYQV010096862.1:0-29922 GCA_963574575.1 Galagoides demidoff
CCCCCCCCCCCCCCCCCACCCTCTCGCCCGCACCCCCCCGCACCGCGCTCGTCGCGTGGGCTGCGACTGTTTCGGTCCTGGGCGCTGGGGGGATCTGGACTGTGGGGGTGGGGGAGAGGGACTGTGTGGGTGGGGGGAGAGGGACTGTGCGAGTGGGGGTAGAGGGACTGTGCGGGTGGGGAGAAGGACTGTGTGAGTGGGGGGAGAGGGACTGTGTGGGTGGGGGTAGAGGGACTGTGCGGGTGGGAAGAGGGACTGTGCGGGTGGGGGGAGAGGGACTTTGCGGGTGGGGGTAGAGGGACTGTGTGAGTGGGGGAGAGGGACTGTGCGGGTGGGGAGAGGGACTGTGCGGGTGGGGGAGAGGGACTGTGTTGGTGGGGGGAGAGGGACTGTGCGGGTGGGGGGAGAGAGACTGTGCGGGTGGGGGTAGAGGGACAGTGTGGGTGGGGGAGAGGGACTGTGTGGGTGGGGGTAGAGGGACAGTGTGGGTGGGAGAGAGGGACTGTGTGCGTGGAGGGGAGAGGGACTGTGCAGGCCCACAGCAGTCTGATCAGTAGCTTGGCAGCAATTCTCAGGTGGCAACTGTGTTTCTTGGGAAAGTGCAAAAGACAGACCACAGAGCGGTGCTCCCCACAAAAGATTCCAACACTGGTACCCTGGATTTATAAAACCTGCAGCTGGGACAGAGCCATTTGAGACTTTCTGGCCATTCTTCCCTTTCCCTCCTTTCCTAACAGTTCCAGTTTTACTTGGGGAATTTTATTTTGCATTCAGGAGGCTAGTGCTGGTCTCCAGGGCAGCCCCGGGAACCCTTCTGAGATTGAGAAGTTGATGTCTTCACCGTGACCTGCAGACTGATGAATCTGCACACCCCTGCACACACACACTCACACACAGTGCTCTGCCACACATGGCTGACTAGGTAGATGCCCCAGCGCAGCGGCCCCAGGTACTGATGAGACACAATCAGAGTTGGCAGAACAGCCTTCAGGATGGAATCCCATCTTGTCCTCGTCCTGAATTTCCATGAGATGAACGAATTTGGTCTTACGCAAAAATGATCCCATCACTACACACCTCCATTCACTCCCCTGCACTCCCCTACCTCCCCCACACACCCTGTTACAGGCCTCATTAGCTCTTAGGCCCTCCTCGGCCTCTGACAGCGGCGTGGGGCTCAGGGGCCCAGTGCGGTGCTGTGTTGACCAGCGATGAGGCCTGGAAGTGACAGGGCACCCTAAAGACAAAGGGGAGCTGGATGTTCAGACACTCACACTTTGGAAAGAAGTGTTTCTTATCTGTGTGGAACGTCACATTAGCAGAAAATTATCATATTTTTTTCTCTTATAGGTCTTCCTGCGTTGTATATGGGTATAAATAAAATATTAATTTCAGGTGCTGTCTGAAGCACTCTCTCTGAATCCTCCTTCCTCACCTCCCTGAGGGGTCCTGTCTGGCTTCGTTTGTGGGGACCAGCCTGTCTGCCCCAACCTACCATTGGGAGGCCACTTTCCATGACAGTCAGGACTACTCAATCATAAGCAGAATGTGCGCTTGTTCCCTGGGACTTCTTGGGAACTTGGAGCTTCGTAAAAACTCCAAAAGGGTTTGTTCTGAAGAACGGAGCTCTGTTCCATAAATGACACACACTTTGCTCACATCAGGGTGTGTACTCAAGTCACATGGGTATAAAACAGTACAGCAGAGAAGCCTGGGTGGAACCGAGAGCTGGTCTTCTGAGCCCTTCCTCACCAGAGCAGGTTTTAAAAGTCATTCTCCATAGAACCTCAGATTCTCAGGGGTGAGGCTGGCAGGGCCCAGAGGCTCACAGCTAGGTCGGCCAAGGGCTCCTTTCCAGCTCTGGGTTTGCTCCATCTGCCCCCTACACGTGCTCTGGTCCTGCTCCGTGAGGACCTCAGGGCCGATATGCTCACTCATTGCAGAGAACTGTCTTCCTTTCAAACGTGGCTTACAGTTTTGGCTCACATGCAGGAATTTGGTTTCATCACCCTGCCTGCATGCACTGTGATGAGAATACGGGGTTCCCGTGAGTGCAAGGCAGGCCAGATGCTGCCCCGTGGGGTAGAGAGCCCGGGTGTTCACCTGGTGATGAGCGGGCGTTGGATGTTTCTGCCCCAGTTCCCTAAGAAGCAGGTACAAAGAAATGATAAGATAAGCAAGAATTCACTAGGGAAACACCTGTGAGAGAAAACAGAGAGGAAGCTGCACGGACACAGGTATGTGTGTGTTACCTTGATGTCAGCAGGTGGGATTGTGAAGGGAGTCTGCCCCAGGTGCGGGGGGCGGGGAGGGGCTGCGAAGACGCATCTTAGACCTCCATGCAGCCCAAGGAAAGTTCCGGAAAGTCAGAAGGGTGTCCTTGAGTCTGAGTCAGAGAACTCAGCCCATCCTCCCCCCAGAGGGGACCCACCTGGCTCAGTCCTGGGCAGGGAGCAGCTAGTGAGACATGTGCTTTTTTTGAGGCAGACTTTATTAAATACACACATATATATATACTTTGTTCCAAACCTTTAAAAGCACCATCAAATGGGTAAAGCTCTCATAATACTCCAAGTTCCCAGCTGCAGCAGGGTCTGCACTGTGGGGGTCAGGGGGTGAGTGTGTGCTCTCTCCCTGCATGCTGCATCTGCTGGGCCTGGGGTCCTACAGCCCCTCTGCCCTCCTCCAGGCAGATGTGACCACTCTGGACCTGACTTCTTGGGGGGGGAGGACTGAGAAGCGGCAGGAAGCAGAGGTGAGCCTGCTTTCCTGTTCCCAGCCTCCGAGGCCCCTCTGGGCAGGAGCTGGGCTCACGTGGCACTGCTCACCTGGGAGCCAGCGGGAGGGGCCTGCAGGAGGGGCCTCTGCTTGCCAGAACTGCAATAGCCCCTCCGTCTAGGCTGCGCAGTGTGGAGGGCACTCTGGGCAGGTCCCCCAGGTTCTCCTACGTGGCTGAATGCAGATGCGTTTGGCCTCCCTGCCGGCTGTTAATTAAGCAGTGTCCATGACACCTGGCACCAAGCAGACCCCTTGGAATGAAACTTTGATGAAGAAATTCCTCTCCTGCCTGTGACTTGTGAGGTTCTATAAACAAAGACCCTAATCTGTTAACTGCTCTTTTGGGTTATAATATGATCTCCTTGCCAGTTATCTGGATTTTTAGAAGATGAATTATTCCATCTCTAAGGTTTTTTGGCCCCTTTCTTTTCTGAGCACGGGGGGAAATCTTGGCAGCAGCAAGCCGCTGCTGGCCACGTTGACTCCACTCTGTGCGTGGCCTTCCAGCCATTGTTTTGCGCTCACAGGCTTGTGTAATAAATATCAGTTTCTCCTTTATGAGAGATTTTGCTGCTTAATGGGTCGGACATGGTATGGCTTAATTAGAGGTCTGGTCTCATTTCTATAGTGTTTTGTGAGCGTTACCTATTTCAGCCGCGTCATTATTACCAGGAAAGTGAGAATGGACCTTGGCAGTGTGTTGACCTCCACAGACAGCCGTGAGAATCAGAGCTGTGTAAGCCAAGCTAGGAAAACTCCTGGCCAAATTTATTTTTAAGCATTACCTAATATTGTTGGACAGCTGTGTTTCAGCCATGACTGGGGGAAACTTCAATTAAACTCCCACTTTAGAGGCAGAGTTGTAGATTATTAATGGAAGCGCTGGGCTGCAGTTACTGTATCCATTACGAGAAAGAGAAGTTTATCCTACAGGCATGCTCAGTCACAAAGGCACCCAGAGCCTGGGAGGGGACAGACGCAACACGGGACACGCAGCCTGACCCGCAGTGTTCTCTGGGTGTCCTTTCTCCTCCCTCTTTCCTCTGGTCCCCACATTCCTGCCAGAGCTTTCTACACATGAGTTGCCCCCTACACCTATGCCTCTTGCTGGGGCTACAGGTTCTCTCAGGAGATGAAGAAGGTAGTGATTCACCCTGGGAACCACTAAGGCAAAGGATCTAGAAGTTAGCCCAGTGTTCTAGCCCTTCAGAATCGTCCAGGCAAGTTATCTGGGTGTCAGTGAAATGTTTCTCGTGCCTACAGTGGCTCTCTGTGAAATTATAAGGCTTCATCACACTTGCAAAAATCTCTATCTTTTTACTCTGTTTACTGAGGATTCTCCTTCCACCAGGGATGAGGGAACAGAGGAAACAGAGGAAACAAAAGTCTGGCTGAGAAGGAAATTCAGTTCTTCCTACATATCTGCATCACACTCACATGCTCCATCCTGCTCCCCAAGCCCGGCTCCCACAGCCTGCTTTAATCTGACAGTCCAGGCGATTACAGGGTAAGGCTTAGGTGGCCAGAGAGTGGGCATCTCTGCATCTGAGTTCGTGGAGATGCAGGAATTCACAGCGGGGCTGTGGAAGAGACAGGATGTAAGCCACACAGTCATTTTAAATTTTTACTAATCATATTGAATATGAAACAAGTACAATTAATTTAAATACTATATCTTATTTATGCCAGTTTTCCTGAAATATTATTTTATCATGTCATCCATCTGAGCGCATCGATGAGCTCTTTTATATTTTCGCACTAAGTCTTTGAAATCTCATTTGTACTTTACACTTACAGCACATCCTGACGCAGGTGCTAAATTTTTATCAGACATATTAGACCTGTATGTAAACCCCATGAAGTTCACAGTGGAAAACTTAGATTCACACACCAAGTGGTTCTAGTGATACTTGGAGGTTTTCCAATAACTGAATCATGTATTGGTTTTAATTTTAAATTAATTAAAATAAGGTAAAATTAAAACATCCAGTGTCTCTGTTGCATTGGTCTCATTTTAAGCACCCAGTGGTCACGAGTGGCTCGTGGCTGCCACGGTGGATGCGTGGGTTTAGAGTACACGTGTCCTTGGCTTCGGAGGATCACACAGTAATAGCAGCAGCCCTTGGATCTGGCACAAACACACAGGGAACCGCAGGAGGGGCTTTGAAGCTTTGCAGAATTGTTGGCTCATGAAAACATGAGCAGGTCTGTTTTGACAAGAGACTTCAGAGTCAGAAAGAAGCATCAAATCTGGGAGGTTCAGTTCCTAATGTTCTTTGTCCCAAAACTGTTGCCTCAAGTGCATAGATCCTGCCCCACCTTCTCCAGGGGACTTTGCACCATTGCGCTCTCAACCTGGAACTTTCTTTGTACAAAACCTGTCTCCCTTTAGATTGTATGACCTCTAAGGGCAGCAACCATTTGCAACCTTTGATTCTGTAAGTGGCTTGTCCACCTTGCTTCCCAAGTATGAAAGTTATTGCAAAGTTTGGATTTCCCTGTGAATATTGGAGTAGACAAGACTGCTTTCTGCCAGACCAGACACTCTCTGACTAGCCGTCCGTGCCTCTTTGCTCACTCCCAACTCTGTGACCGGAAGCTGTGCTCGTGGAATGTTCCAGAGCACCTCCTCTCTCCTCTGAGAAGAAGCAGCTCCCTCCGGAACACTGATCTACAGGCTTCTCAGCACAGTCCAACCTCAGTTTCTGCCAAAAAGACTTAATTTACCTAAACCATTTTGAGTGTGTTTGAGGCCTACTTTGGTTCTGATCTTGGTTATTGGTAGAGGGGAGAGCCTGGGGGTTGGGGTGCCTCCCCTGCTCCCTAATGGGGAGGATGCACCATTTGTTAGGGTTGGGTAGATGGATGAACTAATTCCAGGTTACCTTCCCTGCTTCCAGTGTGTGTGCCATGCATTTTAGGAGGGTCTGTAGTGCACAAAGAAAGCCCAGCTGCCAGCAGACCCACTGGCAATCCAGTACTCCAAAAGCGGCAACTGTCTCTGCATAAGTTCCTTCTCGGAGCAGGGCTGCTGGAACGTGCCCCTGATCCAGGTCCAGAGTCTCCAGGGATCTGGAGCCTGACGTTATTCCCCCCCATTTCTTCCTGGTTCCCCCACAGCATGGTAAGGTGAGGAAAGACCACAGTCAAAGCCGACTCTTCTCAGACTTTTAAAATCATGCCTTGTATTTTCAGTTTTGATTGATCTTTGAGGCCAGGCGTGTTTTGCCTCTAATTGGTTTCAGACTTCAACCGGGGACATGACTCAATATTGGGAACTCTTGAGTGCAAACCCATAGTCCATCCCCTAGTCTGGAGTGCCCCTTCCTGACTTCTGCAGGGATCCTTTGCCTTTAATCATCCCTGTGAAGAATTTGGAAAACTCATCTATTAGTTCCTTAGCTCCCTCTCTTCCCTAATCTTTGTTTTTTCTGACAATGAACCTTTAGTCTTTTGCAGAAGCACACCCTTTCCTTCATGGGTGTAACCCCTGGGCTGAGGATAGTTTTGGAGCCCACTTTAGCATTTATTGTTATATGTGCCACTTTTTCCTCAAATAGGGCTGCCAGATTGGCAAACAAACAAAGTTCCCAGTTAAATTTGAATCTCAGATAAACAGTGAATACATTCTTTTTACAACTTGGTACCAAATGTTGCATGGGGTATAGTTATTCTGAAAATTATTCTCTATTTATCCGATATTCAAATTCAACTGGACATCTGTGTTTGATCTGGCTCTTAGAACCACTCCCTGCCCCTCCCCCACTCTGTTTCTATCATGCGAGATGCTGTCCCCGCCCCTGCTGCTCTTGGCTTCCAGATCCTGGATGTGTTGGGTTGAGGTGGGTGGGCAGGAGGCCAGGAGGAGCCAAGCTGCCCTCTCTTGTCTTTTTCTTTTGGAGTCTTCGGCTAGAGCTGAGCATCTCCCTGGCTCAACCCTGGCGGGGTGCACCTGCCTCATTTGCAGTATCCACCAGGTGGCAGGGTCCCTGGCCTCTTTGAGGCAGCCCAGCTCTGGGACGGCAGCCCCCATGTGCCATTGCTCGGCCTCCCAATGTCTGCCCTTCCTGTCTAGAGACTCCACTTTCCCAGCACCTGTGATCAACTTCATCAGGCTGAATATGACCTGAAATAGCTATAGTGGCTTCTGTTTGCCCCGCCTGTCTTTGACAAAGAGGCGCCTTTGGTATTTATTTCCCCGCTCTCAGGGCACCCTTGTCCTTCCTCCCTCAGCCTGTGAGACATGGGCTCTGTTTATTTCTTTTTCTCTCTTCATCTTAACTTTCTTGCAGAGATGGACTAGCCATGCAAGCCAATGCAAGGAATTTGTTACCAGTATTAAAGAGCCAAAAATTACTTCTCAGGCCCTGCATTATGGCTCACACATATAATCCTAGTATTCTGGGAGGTAGAGGTGGGAGGATTTCTTGGGGTCAGGAGTTCAAGACCAGCCTGAGCAAGAGTGAGGCCCGGTCTGTACCAAAAAGAGAAAAAGTATCCAGGTGTAGTGGTGGGTGTCTATAGTCCCAGCTACTTGGGAGGCTGAGGTAGGACAATCACTTGAGCCCAGGAGTTTGAGGCTGCTGTGAGCTATGATGCTGCTGAACTCCAGTCAGGGCAACAGAACTATGGCTAGGCTCAAAATCAATAAATAAATGAATAAAGTTACTTTTCCATAATATCCAAGTAGATGTAGGGCTATTCACAAACCAACACTAGCATTCTCATTTTAATATTGTCCTCAGAGGAACACCGTTGCAGCTCCTGAGGTGGAAGGCAGAGGCTGGGGTGAATGCTATCCCCCACCTCTGTTCACACCCGAGGGCACCTCTCCCCAGCTGTGTGAAAGACAAAGATGTGCATGATGCCCTGCAGCAGTGATCAAGGAGAATGCCCCTTTCAATCTGACACTTCTATTCCTTCCCAGACAGGTGGACCCAGATATCTGGTCTTTATCAATTCACAAAAATAAAATAAAATCACACTTTCAGTAACAATGAGACGTTAATGTCAGGTGGGGTCCCCAACATCTAATCGCTGAAAATCCCTCCTCAAATGATTTACAAGTGACACCAATGAGTCAAAGGGCACTGCCAAGCATGCTGAGAAGTGAGCCCCAATCTTCTGATGTGTCCCCGGTCAGGCCATTCTCCTGCCTCCACCCCTGTGAGTCCCCTGAGGATGTTGCCCTACCGTCCCCAGCTGGGCTTGCCTCTGTGGATTGCTTGGACAGTAAAATGTCCTTCTTCTTAATTCTCAAAATGTAGCAAAGACAAGGCTGGACCCTTGAAAACATTTTTTTTTTTTTTGAGACGGAGCCTCAAGCTATCCCCCTGAGTAGAGTGCCATGGCATCACAGCTCATAGCAACCTCCAACTCCTGGGCTCAAGCAAGTCTCCTGCCTCTGCCTCCCAAATAGCTGGGACCACAGGCGCCCACCACAACGCCCAGCCATTTTTTGGTTGCAGCCATCATTGTTGTTTGGCGGGCCTGGCCTGGGGATTTGAACCCACCACCTTAGGTGTATGTGGCTGGCACCTTAGCCGATTGAGCCACAGGCGCCGAGCCGGAACCTTGAAAACTTATGGAAATTCCTGGGATAATGGGAGGGAAGAATATCACCAGAAATGCTGGGAGCTGCTGTGGCATGCTAACTTCAGTGCCTACCAGCAGGAGGGTGGCCATCCTGGCTCTCAGCCTGACGCAGCATGGCAGGAGCTGTTGACTCACCTGGTGTTTCTAAAATGTCGTTTTGCTTCTGAGTCCAAGCCAAACTGGCAGAAACTCCTACAAAGAAATGACACAGTTCCTTTTTGTCCCCAGATTGGTCTCTTCCTGGTACATTGGACAGTAGGACTGCCTATTCTATTAAGGGAAACAATTTGCACTTATAGAGCTGTGGTTGAACATGTCTTGCCCCCAAAATATTGTCATGTAATATCTCTAATGTCAAAACGTGTATTGGGGTATGAGTGAATTAATAGCAAATAATGTTACATAACGGGTATCAGATGAATGCATTTCCTTTTTATGTGGTCCTGAGAATGGAGCCTACAAATCCTCCTAACCCTTGGAAGTTCTCTATTCCTCTTATCCTTGAACAAGAAAAATGTTTGCAAATGTATGCGTGTGGACACAGACACACACACTCCTCCTTAAAAGTACAAGAATGAATGATCATTTACATGACTAGGTCGGTCTAGATGAATATGTATCAAAACACAATTTTCATTTTGCAGATGCAATGTTAGAACTCTGCTTAAATTTTTGAAAACATCTCCAGTAATCACCTGAACAATTTACCTCCTCAGAGTTATATTATCTTGGTTATTTCCTTTTTAGGAGAGGGTCTTCCTTTTCCCTGGAAAGCCACCTCTGTGAGCTATTTAATTATGCAAATGTGAGTAAAGATGGTGAGGAGGTCCCTGAGCCCCAAAGGTAAATTCAAATGTCTAATCTTGACAGTAGAAGCTAATAATAACTATTATTTAAACTATGAAATAATTTGGACAGAAAAAATCTATAGTTAGTAAATATTCTTTTAGCCAACCACCAGCTCTAAATAATGCTATTATACTAACATTTTTACATATGTGTTTCATATTTCTTATTTTTATTCTAAATAAGACATTACAGATAAAGTTCAAGCTCCTTTCCATTAGTCACTGGTCCTATTTCCCAACTTTCTCTTCCCTGAGGCATTACCATCTTTACATTAATTTAGATATTTCCTATCCATATGTTTATGCTTTTATTTTTTTTTAAATTTAGAGACAAGGTCTTACTCTGTTGTCCAGGCTGGAGTGCAGTGGTGCCATCATAGCTCACTTCAACCTCAAACTCTTGAGCAATCTCCTGTCTCAGCCTCCTGAATAGCCGGGACTACAGGTACATACCACCTGACTATTTTTAAAAAATAGCTTTAGAGATGGGATCTCATTATGTTGCTTGGGCTGGTCTCAAACCCTGGGACTCAAGTGACCATTCTGCATTGGCCTCTCAAGTCACTGGGATCATAAGTGGGCAAGACTGCACTATGCCTAGTATGTTTATGCTTTTATTATACACATTACGTACATAACTGATATAGGATATCTTAGTATGTTTTCCAACTATGTAAATGGTTTCATACAGGATACATATATTTTTCTCAACATTAAATGTCAGGATCCATATTACCATGTATAAACCTAAGGTCTAGTTCATTTATTAAAATTACAATATTATATTCTATCAAATGGAATTGCTCTTCCAGCCAAGATACAGTAATGGGGATTCAGCTTACCTTCCCGGATGAAATAAGCAAGAAACAGACAAAATATATGAAATGATGCTTTTAAGACAATGAACATCAAGCAACGAAGGACAGTGATCCTTATGAGATCAAAAATGAATGATAGTGAAGACTTCAATTGCCCAATATTTTTTCTTGAATTTTCAGGCTACAGGATAGAGAAGGGGGAACCTGGGTGATGACTGATGAATTTCCTGAGTTGAGAACATAAATATGCCTGTATGGGAAAATCATGGAGCTGGGGTTCACAGGTTAGAACAGCAGAAAGGAGAGGGCTACATAGAGAAAAAGTCTGGATACAGGCAGAGGCTCACCTTTGAGTGTTCAGGTGAGTACTGATTATCCCATTCATTTCAAGTCTGGTGAAAGAACTACCTCAAAAGATTAGAAGTAACAGTGTCTGAGCCCACCTAGGGCTGAGAATAGTGCCTGTCCCAACTGAGGCACTCCATGACTCACAGGACATATGGCTGGAGTTCATAAACAGCCTTGCCTTCATCACCGGAGAATAACCAGCACTAGACTCAGTATTGCTATGTTCCCACCTAGAAAATCTTAAAAGCAAAGTTCAAAATATCAATCTATTTCAAACTTCTATTTTAACTGCCTCCCAAAATTTTGAAAGTACTGGAATAACTTCCAACACTCAACACTAGGCATTCAGAGAAGCAGAAGACTACAATCTGTAATGTCAAGGTCAAATCAATAAAAATTAACACTGATGTTAAGATTATCAGACAAAGACATTAAAATATAATTGTATTTAATTTGTTCAAAAAGTTAAGTAGAAACATAGAAGTATAAAAATGATTTAAGGTAAATTCCTAAGGATTAAAAAATGTAATGTCTAAGATAAAAAATACTAGATCTGATCAAATATTGGATATGATTAGCAACAGAATAGACACTGCAGAAGAAGAGAGTGGGAGATTTGCAGAAGAGGAGATTGGTAGATTTGCAGAAACTATCCAAAATGAAACAGAGAATAGAACATCAACAAGGCATGAGATAATGTGAAGTAGCAGTATAACAAGAATCACCAAAAGAAGATGGGACAGAGCAATATTTGAAGGAATAATGGCCAAAATTTTTCCAAATTTCATTAAGACCATAAAGTCACAGATCCAAGAAGTTCAGAGAACCCTAAACATAAGGAACGCGAATAAAATTAAACCAACATAATAACTGCTTAAACATAATAAATTGCTTAAACCCAGTAATAAAGAGAACACCTTAAAAACAGCCCTACCCTCCCCCCCAAGGAAGAAAAGAAAATTAAAAAAAGGCAAGAGAAATAGACAAAATAAAGAGGAAGAAAGGTAAGGACAACAGCAGATTTATTGTAAGAAATAATGCAAGTGAGAAGACATTGGGGGCAACATCCTTAAAGTACTGAAAGAAAAAATCTTGAATTCAGTACCCAGTGAAAATTTTTTTCAAAAATGAAAGTAGACTAAGGACTTTTGTTCGGATTATAAAAGCAATTCAGTCAAGTGAATATATCATAATTTGCTTTTCCATTCCTCTACTGATGGCCACGTAGGTGGTTTTCTTTTTGTTGCTTATTGAACAACATTACAATAAACATCATCTACGTGTTACCTTTAATCCACAGGAGAGATTTTCTAGGATTTGCATCTGAAGAGAGAATGATATGGTCATGCATCTTCAGTTTTGCTTTTATTGCCAGCCTGCTCATCAAAGTGCCAGAAGAGTCAGCTGTCAGCATTGGTACTGTTAGATTAAGGCTTTTCTAATAGACCTGTTCCTGGATGTTCTTCTATTCTGTTGCATTAACTGTTTGTCTACCTCAGTGCTGCTGTCATGCTGCCTCAAATACACAGTTATATAGTGAATTTTAATACCAATTGCATAAGACCCTCTGTATTAGTTTGGTAGAGCAGTTATACCATGTTTTCTTGGAAATAAGACACTGTCTTTTATTTTTCTCAAGAAGACACACTAGGGCTTATTTTCAAGGAATGTCTTATTTTTATTATGTATAATATCATAATCTACATTTATTCAAATACAGTTAAGTCATCTTATTCTGGAACCTCACAAGGGGAGCCGACCTTGTTGGTGGGGCTGGTGCTAGTGATGCGTGAACTCCTTTCCCCTAGCCATTCGCTTGTGCGCAATAGGATGCCTGTGACCTCAGTTACCACACGTGCACCCACCCAAGTGCCAATGGCCCCGAGAAAGGAGCTGTGGCAGATAAAAGGTATTCCAGTCTTCCTTACTGCTCTGCACAGAAATGCATGGTGTGGCTTAGGTCTTATTATCAGTGTAGGGCTTATATTTAACAAATGCATAGAAATCCTGCTAGGGCTTATTTTGGGGGTAGGTCTTATTTTGGGGGAAACACAGTAATAAACCTCATTGTGGTAGAGCTACCACAGATGACAGAAATTTTATTTTTTAAGGCATAAAAATTTTTATTTTAGCATTGTCCATAATAGATAAAATAACCAAGTATCTATTAATGGGGAGTTTTAGATAAAATACAGTAAAGACATCCAATTAAATATATGAAACTTCCCAAATAATTTTATTTCAATGGATTTAGGGTGCACAAATGGGGTTTTTGTTACATGGATGAATTGAATAGTCATAAAGTCTAGGCTTTTCCTGTTCCCATCATCCAAATAGTGTACATCGTACCCAGTAGTTGATTTTTCATTGCTTACCTCATCTCCCTCCCCCCTTCTGAGCTTCCAGTGTTTGTTACACCCACCACTCTTTGTGGCCTCACATACCCATAGCTCAGCTCCCATTTAGAAGTGAGAAAATACAGTATTTGTTTTTACATTTCTGAGACGCTTCACCTAGGACAATGGCCTTCAGTTTGTCTTCTCATGGTTCTGGTGGCTAGAATTCCAAGATCAAGGTGTTGGCTGGGTTGGTTTTCCTGAGGGCTGTTTGGAAAGGATCTGTCCAAGCCTCTCCTTGGTGTACAGGTGGCCATCTTCTCCTGCTTCACATCATCTTCCTTCTGTACCTGAATGTTTCTGAATCCCTCTTCTTACATTGTATATTCATACTGGACAAGGACCCACCTAATGACCTTATTTTGACTTAATTACTTCTGTAATGACCATTTCCAAATACAGTTACATTCTGAGGAACTTGAGCATATGAATTTTGGGAGGCACAATTCAATCCATAATACGCACTCTCTTGGATTTTCATCAAAACAAAATTATACAGTTTCTTGAGTTTCACAAGGAAAAGCCCACCAAGACTTTTGATTATAACTGCATTGGATCTGTCGGGGAGAGATGACATAATTTTGACGTTGAGCCTTCCCTTTCATAAGTATGCAGACCTATCACTTATTCAGGGATTCTTTTATGTCTTTTAGTAAAGATTAAATTTTATTCCTAATGGCCATGCATTAATATCTTTCCCCTGGCTTATTGCCATGGACCCTTCATCTCAGGGGGTATTTTATGAGAAGCTCTTGCATTCAGGCTTCTGGCTCCTGTGCAAAGTTCCTATTCTTTCTGTCATTATTTATACAACTCACTGCCTCAAACTCTTCCCTTCCACAGCATCGACATTCCTGAGGTTTCTCAAACACACAGTGCTCCTCACACCTCCACTGATTAAAGACTCAGCCTAGATCAGCGGTTCTCAACCTGTGGGTCGTGACCCCTCTGTAACAATGAAAATACATCCTGCATACGAGATATTTACATTATTATTCATAACAGTAGCAAAATTACACTTATGAAGTAGCAATGAAAACAGTTTTAACATTGGGGGTCACCACAACATGAGGAACTATATTAAAGGGTCGCGGCATTAGGAAGGTTGAGAACCAGTGGCCAAAACAAAACCTCTGCCAGGAGTCCAGCCTGACCCAGACCACCAGGAAATCCACAGGCAGGGTTTGGTGGCTTCTTCTCTGCCCTTCTGGCATGTGACTGCAGAGCCACGGCATTTTCTGAATGTCTCTGGAACGTTAGCTCTTTGGGGGCTGGGGTTCCATCTTCTTTAAATTTAGATACCACCAAACTGTATCACAGTGTCTGGCCTATAGAGGAAGTCATAATGTACTATGGCTTATTATGGCAACTTACTAATTTCTCATAGGTGATATTTCTTGTTAAAGGTTGTTGGCTGGGATTCCCTTCTCAGGATCAGTGGACCTGAAGGGCAAAGGGGATGTGAAAGTGGAAAGGGAAGTGTGGATTCAGGCAAAATCAAGGCAGACTCAAGGACAGCTGAAAACCCACCATTATTTATAATAGAAAATATCTTTTCGTAGCTGGATATCTGTGCTCACCTCAGTCAACCTCTCTCATTCTCACAGTTTTGGCCCCGGCTGGCTTTGAACCCACCACCCCGGTACATGGGGCCAGTGCCCTACTCCTTGAGCCACGGGCACCCCCCAATGCCTCTCATTCTTAGACAGTGGTGGGTTAGCACTGCCAGGGGGTATTTCTGTCCCTCTATTGTCTTGGCTTCCTGCTGGCCCTGTTGCCATCACCAAGATTCTCTGGGCCTCGAGAGTAGCCTTCGTGGTCATGGTCACCGTCCAGTGCTGCACCACTGAGGTTGCAAACAACCCACACAGAATGAAGTCCTGTGTGTTCTGTGGAGGACCCAGGTTAATTTATGGACCATCTCTTTACCTGAGCCTCAGAGGATTTTTTTCTGCCCAAATTCTTGGGCGAAGGAAGCACCTCACTCTTGTCCTCGGGTACTGACTCCACTTAACTAGGAATATTCAGTGTCTATTCCCAGGCCTTTCTCTCTGAAATTAGTGAGCCAACTGAGGGTTTCAAAACACCCCCAAGAGGCCACATGGTAAAGGTGACTCTTCAAACATGTTTTAAGTCCCCAGCTTTTGATGGCTTTTATCTCTCACAAGTAAGTTAGAGCTTTCGACAGAGCTGTGAGGAGTGTTCAGTGAGTGTGAGGACACGAGCTCGGACAGGCTTCTTGCCGAGAGCTTTTCTGTCTTGTATCACCTGTGCTGTGGCCTTGCTCCCTCCACGGATGGATGAAGACAGGTGGGTTGTGAACTCAGAGAATGTCTACAGGACCTACTTGTGTAAACCAGATGCTACATGTGCCTTCCCGTCAGCTTCCATCCTGCAGGACGCTAGACCCTAGAGACCTGTCACTCATACTGCTGGGAAAGGACAACACGGACCCAATACTCAAGTAGGTCAATACTCTACTTGACCCTGTCCTCCGCCTAACAGAGGGATCCCACTTTCTCCTTGCTCCAAAGGTCTTCAGATTCAAGGGTGGCACTCATAGGAGATTCTTCTGGGAGGGGGCAGAATATTCTAGAAAATCACCTTCTGTCATATTTGTGGTGAGCATCTGTGCTCTGCTTGCTTCCTCTTTTTCTTGGGTAACAGTCTTCTAGTTTTGCAGCTTTGCTTGTGCCTTGTGGTTTCTGTGGGGCTCCTATTAACCCCCCCATTCTCCCACATAGCTCCTCCCAGCTCACGCTTGAAACGCTACCCACGGAGGTTCCTTTGGGGACTTTGAAAGGCTACTCCACTATTCCAAAGACTTTCGTCTCACCCCTTTATCTGGTGAATATTGAATCTCTGTGGTTTTTACGAGTCAGTGCAAATATTTCAGGATGGAGCTCTCTCAGTCATTAACTTTTTGGATAAGTTTCAGTAATAACCTCTGTAACTTACCCGACCTCCTGACTATGTGTTATTCACAGAAGAAAAGTTACCGGATAACTGAATCTAATTTTTCAGAGCAAAGCTTTACACATTGTAATCTATGAAACTCTGTAATGTAACAGATGAAACAGAGCAGAGTGGAAACAAAGCCGGTGTCCCCTTGTCCTTCTGCATCGCGGTGGTGCTGATGCAGAGGCAAGCCTGCTCCCCCGCTCCAGCTGTAACGTTAGACACCAGTGTGCTTTGGCCCAGAGAGCTTTGCGGACATTCTCGTGAATGCTTTGCTTTGTACTTTTAAAACTGCTTTTTCTATCCAGGAGCAATTGGCATTTCTCACCACTGTGGATATTTCCCTTCTCAAAGGCTTCTGCCTGCTGCCAGGGAATCAAATCTGCCTAAAACCGGAGGTGGTGACAGTAGCATGGGGTGGGGAAGGGGAAGTTCTGGGGAGTTTGGGGAGGGACGGGTGATCCACAAGGCCTCATCTCTGGCTAAGCTAATCTATTTTCCCAAATGTTAGTTCAATAAAAGAAATAAATGGAGGAGGACATGGAGAAGGTTGCTATGAAGGAACAGATCTTCCTGGAGTCCTCAAGTCCTGCTATACAAGTTTCCCTTTCATGAGTTACACATGTTACGTGGGCTCCCTTGGTTGGTTCCTAAGAACACCATTCAAACAATGAGCATAGAAGCAAATGCTAAGAAACCTCTAAGTATCATGTTGTCAAATTTCTTTGGGAAAATACGTTTAAGCCCCAAATCTTGCTTTGATTTTGTTTTTGGAAGATCAGGTTTTTGGTGTTGAGTTCTTAGATTTTTCCTGTTAAATTTGGTTTCCCCAAACACATCTAGGGGAAAGAAAGTGTGCGATTTTAGATTTTAGGGTGTCTCCTATCAGAGATGCTTATTTGATACCACTGTAAAGTAAACGCACAGTTCTGGGGCGCTGAGTCAGGCTGGGCTTCCTTCCCACCCTCCGTGTCCTAGTTTTTGTCACTCCGGTCTTTTCTGAGAAGCCAGTACCCGTTATCTCCCTCCCTGATAGTCAAGTGGCTTTTCTTTGACATCAAAGATTCCTCTGTGATTCCCTTTCATGTTCTGCCGCCGACTAGAGAATGTGGCCTCAGCAGCCGGGAAATCTAAAGTCATTAAAACCGTAAATTCCCCTTTGGATGTATGTGATGAGTTTTTGGCAACTACTGCACTTCCCGTACCTCTGTAAAAGGAAAGGAAATTAAAAAACAAATGACAAACGTCAACGCAACTGGGTCATCTGATTGTAATCCAAATGTTTACCTCTGCATGATTGCGGTGGCAAAACAGAAGCATCCAGGTGACGCTTTGAAGTACAATTGAAAAAACGACATGTCATGGTAAAAATAAATATTTTAAATCACTATTATGTTATTAGATTAATCACCCTGAAACCTCAGCCAGATAAACAGAGATGAAAACATGCGGTGTGGCTTCATTTGGAATGTCTCCAACACGGCATCCCTGGGCAGTGGCTGAGGCACTCCAGGCTTTCATGAGAACAGGCCATGTGTGGCCCCATGATGTGAGTACTCCGTGGGGGTCAGGTCTTGCCAAACATTAGTGTGGCGACTTTATCATCTGTAGGGTCCACAGTGTACAGACATTGTTTCATCGACCATATCGCAAAATGGTTCTTTCACTGGAAAAGCAGATATAAAATAATTAAAAAGACTTCAACTCAGGGAGTAGAATGTTAGATGCTAGAGGGTAGGAGGGAGGTGAGGGTGGGAGGGGGAAGGAAGCTGAGCGAGACAGCCGAGAGTGGACTTGAAATGTTCCCAGCATGGACATGTGGTTCATACCCGAGGTAAAGGATACCCAGCTACCCTGACCTGGTCCTTACACATTCTGGGCATGTGACAAAACATCACAGGCCCCCCATAGACATGCACAAATATTACGTATCAGTAAAAAGAAAGCTCCACTGTGGTCCAGGTGACCATGTATATGGAGTGATCTGATGAACACGCACTTTCTGAATAGAGACACGGACCACACGTGGACAGACAGAGTAGGACTCTTTCTTGGACCATGGGAATAAGACAATAAATTGTATCGTTGGTGCATGTGGTTATGCAGGGACTTACCGAGCAAGTGAAGCAGAGACATCTGACCATACACACGCGGCCTGAATTAGGAACCAAGCACAGTTCTTAGTGCCTGTGAGCGGCGCTCAGTCAGTGTCCGTGAGGGAGTGAATGTCAATACTCCCAGCGTCACAGGAATTGAGGAGGTATCATCCCACTGTGAGTCTGAGCATCTGAGGCTGAGGGAAGACAGGGGTCGAGATCAGTAACGGAGCGGGTGCTGGGGCCCGGTCTGCAGGGCTCGCGGGCTGCCTTGTGTGTTTCCCTCGCTCCCGTCCTTATTCTCTTCTTGCCAGGCCCAGAGCCACCAGTGCTAATTCTAAGAGCTCAGCACCAGTCAGGATGCCCTGAGTTGGTCCTTCTCAGGTACGGCTGCAGCCCAGGGGGCAGGGGAGAGGATTTAACATGGCAAATGGGTGAACTATTTTATTTTTATTTTTTTACTTATGTGTTTATTTTTAACATGAATTAGAGAAAATATAACTGAAGCATTAGACTAGTTCTTTTCTTCCCTGGATAGGATGGCCTAGGATGGGGACAAATCATTTGAATTTTCAAATGAGTCACTTAAACAGAAACATTAAGAGAGGAAGGATAAAGAGATACAAGGACAGGCAGACCTCGGGAAGTGTGGGAAATGCCACGCAGGTGTCACCCGAAGTGGAAACACTCTCTTTGATCTCACTCTCCCGCCCATCAAAATTTCATCTAACCTACTTCAGACAACGTTGAAAGTCTTCTGATGGCAAAGGAGGGACACTCCTTCTGGAGCAGAACAAAATCCCTGCTTTATCTGTCTGACAATGGGAAGGCTTATTTCTCTGTCCCACGGGGAAACCCTAGACTTTCCCGGAAGGCTTTGCTTTGAGAGGCTCCATTTGCAAACCGATCCAAACACAAAGCAGCTCTTTGCTATTTTCTTGCTCTCTTTGCAGAAAGTTCCTGCTGCCCTGGAGTGGGAGGATGACCGTCCCCCCACCAATGACCCCTCCCCCATTAGGAAAAGGCTATTGTCCAGTGTAGCAGAGGCAAGAGTCAGGCCCAGGAAGGGACTGGATTTATCAGTGCTGTAAGAGCAGCCGGCATATTTAAACCCTTTCACCCCAGGATAGGTGCAAATCACGCATCTTGGTGCTCAAATGTGCCAGCTGAACGAAGGATGAGTGAAGAGTCCGTCTATTTTTTCCTCCAAAGTAGCATGATTTTATAGTTATAATATATTCTTTAATGATTTGAGAACAGAGCTGACCTTCATGCCTAGATGGTACAAGCATTCATCCCAGACTTTCACAGTGGAATTTAAAATTGATGCAATCCAGAGATATACATTTTTGTATATATTATGTAAATGCTCGAGAGATAATCACTGACTTTTTACCGGATTGAATAGTGTCTTGCTCCCCACCCCCACTGCAAAATTTATGTCCACGTGGAACCTGTGAGCTTCACACGACTGCAGTGGGATAAATGTGTGTGTCCCTCTAAAATTCATGTTGAAACTTAATCCCAAAGCAACAGTATTAAGAGATGTGGCCTTTCAGAGCTGAATGGGGGCAGGTGCCCTTATAAAATGATTTGGTGGGGGTGTTCGCCCCCTTTTACCCCTCTGTTCCTTCCATTGCGTGAGGACATTTAGCACCACCTCTGAGCAATGGGTCCATGGTGCCTGAAACCCTGAACCTGTCAGCACCTTGACCTTGGACTTCCCAGCACCCTGAACTGTATGAAATAAATATCAGTTGATTATTACACAAGTGCTCTTCTGTAGCAGCACAAATGGACTATTTGGACTATTTATTTGGAAATGGGGAAATAGGGAGGGTCTTTGTAGGTGTGATCAAGTTAAGACAAGGCCATGCTAGATTAAGGTGTGTCCTAAAAATAAACCCAGTAGGCCTGGTGGTTTTTTGTTTGTTTGTTTGTTTGTTTTTTGAGACAGAGTTTCTCTCTTTTGCCCTCAGTAGAGTGCAGTGGTGTCACAGCTCACAGCAACTTCAAACTTTGGGCTTAAGTGATCCTCTTGCTTCAGCTTCCCAAGTAGGTGGGACTACAGGTGCCCGCCACAATACGCAGCTAGTTTTGTTTTTAGAGACAAAACTCTTGGGGTCTCACTCTTGCTCAGGCTGGTCTTGAATTCCTGAACTCCAGCAATCCACCCACCTGGGCCTCCCAGGGAGGACACAGGGAGACCACTGAGTCCTGGTAGAGACAGAGACTGGAGTGACACCTCCACGGGTTGAGGAGCACCAGGGATTACCAAATTAGTAGAATAGGTAGTTTAAAAATTAATTCTGTGTGGGCAGCGCCTGTGGCTCAAAGGAGTAGAGCACCTGCCCCATATACCAGAGGTGGTGGGTTCAAATCCAGCCCCAGCCAAAAACTGCAAAAAAAAAAAAAAATTAATTCTGTGAGAATTTCACATCCACTTGCAAGTCTCCTGTGACTATTTTGCATTTTGTTTTCCATTTTGAGCTAATTTTTAAAAAATTACCATAGGCCCTCTTGGGACCCTTGGGATTATCTGGAAAACCACTCTTGCCCTATTGTTCCAAGGCCTGCAGTTACGTTCATCACCCTGTGGTCTCAAAAAATGTATGGTTTCACAATGGCAGCATCTGTCATTGTCTCAAGTTGACTTCTTTCTCTCTTTTTTTTGGAGGCAGGTCTTGTTCTCTTGCCCCATGCTAGAGTACAGTGGCCTCGTCACAGCTCACTGCAAGCTCGTACTCCTGGGCTTTAGTGATCCTCCTGCCTCAGCCTCCTTAGTGGCTGGGACTACAGGTGCCCCCCACCAGGCCCGGCTAATTTGTTGTTTAGGCTGGTCTTGAGCTCCCAACCTTAAGTGATCCTCACAGCTCGGCTTTCTAAAGTATTAAGATTACTGGTGTGCTGACCTCAAGTTGAATTCTTCAACCAGCTATGAAGGAGGAATTTCTTCTTAGTGATGGTTGTGAGTAGAACATTTTCATAGGCTAAAATTTCATTTTCGTGGATTATTTGAGTGAAGACTGATTTGACAGAACTTAAATGAACCAGTACTGCAAAGTGATATGTTCCCTAATTGTCCTGCCTTAGTAAGAGCAGAGGCATGCTGAATATTAAAGCGTGCTTAGTCACCGCCCAAATCAGAGCCAACTGGAGTCAGATTTTACCAAAGCAACAGGATTCAGAGATCAGACAGCAGAGCGAGGTGGGTGCACCGAGACCTCCCCTCACACCGCTGCTGGAGACAAAAGGCCTGGGCCTCGGCTGTCAGCCCCCCTCTGGCCCCTCCCAGGGCTGTCTCTGCCAGGTCCCAACTTCACAGAAACCAATTGCAGCAGCCAGTTAGCAGTAAATGTAGCAGGAGATGGGCCAGCAGTAAATTTTCATTAAATGGCATATTTTTATTTTTCATTACTGCATTTTGGAATACATTTTTAAAATGATTGGCCTGTCATTGTAATGGATTGGCAGTTAAAAATAACTGGAAGAATATGTAAAAAATAAAAAGGGTAAATTACGGCAATGATAATATTGGTGATGCGAGCCATGGTCCATCAAGCTGAACAATAAAACGTATCCCAGTCAGCGACAGGCCAACGTAAAGCCCCCAATACATTTTTCTACTGTTAAACTCAGAACTAGCAATTTCACTTTAGCAAAATAATGCCATCTGTCACATCTAATGAATATCATAGATTTGAATCTTATTAGTTTTTAAGGCCTTTCTGTTTTGTTTCCTCTGTAAATGCACATTGCCAGTGAGTAAGGGGTTTATAACTAGTTTTTTATTTGTACGTATTTAAGTAACATTGTGATGAAAGAGTTTGTCAACCTTAGAAATTCATGAGTTATTTTTCTTTAAGAGGAAATTGACTCAAGGTGGGGTAGGATAGCCCTAATGGCATTTTAATCTTTTATTTTCAGATTTTGGAAAATAACATTTCCAGTGATTCTAAAGAAAACGTGTCCATTGGGAAAATAAATTTTTACATAGAGAGAAGCAAAAAGAAAATGAGACTCACTCATAACCCCGCTGCCCACACCCTTCAAATACCCCTTCTTTTAGGGGTTTTCTATAAATATTTAATTTAATAAAGCAAAATAATGTGGAACTATAAAACTTCCTTCACCATCCGCTTTGTCACTTAGTGTTCGTGACTGTCACAGAATGTTAAAACAAGATTTTTCTGCCTCCAAGTTTTAGCTGGGCATGACCCAGTGCCAGGAATCAATTTCCCAGTGCGAGGAGGGGACAGGTTGCTGACAGGGACCGTGGGAAGTGACATGACGGGCTTTTCCCAGCACTGTCCTGAGCCCAAACCTCTGCTAACTGAGGCCAGGTGAGGCGGGACAAGGGTGACCTGGCCCTCCTGGGGGCAGGTGCCAGTATGCTGGACACCCCCACACCTGCCTGGGCCAGTGAGGATGCTTCCTGCGCACCTGAAGCTGAGTGAGCAGAGTTTCCAAAGGGCTTTTCGGGAAGCTTTACTCCTGTCCTCTGGGGTCTGGGAATAGGAGGCCTGACTCGCACCAGTGAAGTCTCCAGGCCTGCACTGCACGTGGTACCCACAGAAGCCTTGGGCAGAGACAGGTATGCCTGCGGCCTGACAGGGCTGAGCCAGCTAGGAAAGATGACTCTTTATATCTGTGTGCGGCTGGACTGATGAAGAGGGGAAGATGGGAAGGGACAGGGAGAGAAGGAAGGGTCTGTGGGAGGGGCTAGGAAGGGGACTCGTGTTTTCTCTTCCCTCTGAGGTCCTAAACAGCAAGTTTGTTGATCCAGGAAAACTGGTATGGTATTAGGTGCAAGTGACACAGCTGTAGGTCTGATAGCAGGATCAGCGCCATGGGAAGAAACTTCTGTAACTGCTCTTCTTTGTTAAAATAATATTGAAAAATAACGCTGGGCATAGGGGCCCACGCCTGAGATCCTAGCACTTTGGGAGGCTGAGGTGAGAGGACTACTTGAGGCCTGGAGTTTGAGGCAGCAGGGAGCTATGATGCCTGCACTCCAGCCCGGGCTACGCAGTGAGATCCTGTCTCAAAAACAAACAAACATATCGAAACAAACATATATATGTTTAGAACATACATATATAGAAGCCCCTGTTCCCGCTCTGATCTGCCGGCTCCAGAGGGCTCTGAAAACACGATGGTTTCCTCTCAGTTAACACAGATGTGCCTAAACAATTTCATTTAAATTTCAAAACTTAAGCTCACCACTACAGGGGCATGTGAATAAAACTTGACCTTGTTGTTTCTAAATTACTTTCATCTTGGCATTTTTCTCTGAACGTGCATACCCCAAGGACCATTTTTTCCGTCTCTCCTGGAAAGGGAGGGAGAGACGTGTGTCACTACAAACACCGAACACTCAGGCTGTGGTTCTGCTAATGTTAATGTTCTTTGGATGTGTTAATAAGGGGAGCAGTTTTGGAGCCTGGGGTGTGTGACTTTTCACCTGTTCAAACATCACAACTTTGGGAGCTTGACCCACAGAGCCTTCACTGTGGCCGGCAGAGACAGTGCCCCTGTCGCCAACCAGGGAGAACCCCTGTGTGGGGCTTTGCTAATCAGGTGGAACTGAGTATCTGGAGGCCCAGGCACAGCATCTGGGTGGATGCTACAGACTCAGTAAGTAATTGTTAAAGGCATGATCAAAAATGCGGGTCAGTAGCATCCAGGCACTCCAGGGTAGGTGACAGGTGACAGATGAAGGGAGTTCTCACTTCCTGCAGGGCTCTTTTGTTTTGTTCTGCTTGTTTTTTATTTTTTGTTTTTTGAAACAGACTCTCACACTATTGCCCAAGCTGGCCTCCTCTAGCTCACAGCAACCTCAAACTTCTGGGCTCAGGTAATCCTTCTGCCTACGGGTGCCCAGCACAGCACCTGGCTATTGTTCTGTTTTCAGTAGAGACAGCGTCTTGCTCTGGCTCTGGCTGGTCTCTGAACTCCTAAGCTCAAGGGATCCTCCCACCTCAGCCACCCACAGTGCTGGGATTACAGGCAAGAGTGCTGGGCCGTATTTTAGCTTTTCAATGAAGGAAGACCCAGGAAGTCACTGGAGCTCAGAAGGAAGCTGATGGTTAGAATTTAGAGAGTCAGTGGCTCTGGGGTGGATAAGCCTTTCTGGGCTCGGGTGATGATTCTCTGATTTCCTGCGCAGAATTCTGTTCTCAGGTCTCTCATGACCCCTTCGGTGGAGAGGCCCATGGGGGCTCCAGCCAGGGGCTGGGCATCTGGGTCTAGGTGAACCTGCTTGGAGGGTGCCCATGATGCTGTAAGAAATGATTTTGCAACTTCAAAAAACTCCCTGTGCCCCTGTGGTGCCAATGGAAAAAGCGAGGAGGTCATTTCAGACGACGTGTTTGTGTCCCAGTGGCTGTGAAGCCAGTTCTCTGTGGTTGGACGTAAACTCCCTGCCTGCCTGGTGCAGCCAGTGTTGGTGTCTGAAGTCAGCCTGGTAGGAATCTGGCTCTCGGCTTCCTCGCTGTTACTAGCTGTGCGACTCTGGTTAAACTAAACCCTCCAGCCCTCAGCTTCCTTATCTGTGGAATGGGGATAGCAACACTCATGGGGCTGGCTGCACGTCAGGCTCGGTGCAGCTCCTGGCACAGAGCACGCGCCCCACCGTCCCAGGCCGCAGCCACTGCTGTGGGTAGCAGCCAAAATAAAGAATAAGGGAAATCCCCACAGAGGAACAGCGTGCCTGCGGTTCCACCATTCCAGGGCTTGGTGAGGATATAGTTTTCTGTAAGTGGTATGCTGAGAAATCATTTAACAAATTGGATTTGGAAGAGAAATTATCCGTGCAGTAAAATGGAGCCAAAGCATCTTTTATGGGGAAAGGGCTAAGGAGTGCAGAAACCGCTTTACTTTATCTTGGACTGGATTGGAATTTAGAGCATTATTGTAAATTACCGATTCTGTTAGGGGAAAATGTCATCAATGGATGTCACATTTCTATCTCATCAATAGCTCTGACAGAAGATGTTCATTTTTAGCATAAAAAGTACCTTCATTTGGTGGGGGAAAGAGACACGGTGATGATGGATACGACTGAAGGAAGGAAAAATGGAAATTCTAAGGAAGCAGTGAGGAAACCTAACCATTAGGGCTGAAAACGCCGGCACAGAGCATGAAATGCAGTCATAAAACTTCCCACGTGTATGCTAAAGGCAGCAGTCTCTGACCCTCATTACTCCAAAAGGCGCTTACTTAAAAAAATAATAACAGAAATATTTTAGCAATCAGGGCAGTCAGAGAGAAAACAAATTCGTCATATACAGAACACATCAAAACTTCAAATGAGCAATTGCTTAGTGTTTGGATTCTACTCAAGTTCATTAGGCTTAAGTAATCTTGGCAAACTTATAAAAATTACCATCAACTTCGAATAATTATTTAATGCCTAATTGCATAAGGCCCTGGATTCCTGATTTAAGTAGGGCTAATTAGGGAACACAGGAGAGGAGCCACTGGTGTGGAAAGTGAGACTCTCGGTGGGGGGCAGGCCCCCGAGCCCCAGGCACCTTTCGGGGAGAACCGTGGGCAGCCGAGCAGAGGCAGCCAGGAGTCACGAGAAGTGGGGATGCACTCTGGGAGCCTCCCAGGAGGCGGCTTCTGGGTCTCTCTGGAGTCTGGGTCCCTTCCATCATTCTGCGTTACTCTGGAATTCCAGCCTCCTTGTCTTTATTTATATTTTGTTTATTTATTTAAAAGAATAAAGGAAAAACAGGGCTAGAGATTTCCAGGAGAGTTTCTCTTTCCCTTTGGGTGGTAGTCGCCCTCACCCTCCTCCGTCCCTAGCAATGTAACCAAGTGGCTCTTCCTTTTGTCTCCCTTGGGACATAATCTTTAGCTAATAGAATTGGATTCTGTCCTAGACCCACTGGTAAGTTCCTCTGTGGTAATCATGTTGCCATTATTTATTTCTCATTAAGCAGGGATATGCAATGCTATGGTCTGTCCCCTCCGAAGCTCGTACTGGAGTTTAATTGCCATCACAGGGCTATTGGGAGGTAGGGGTGGTCAGGCCATGGAGGCTGCACCCTCTGGGGTGGGATTAATGGGTTATGAAAGGGTCACTCTGTCCCCTCTTTATCTCTCAACCTTCTGCCTTAAGATGGTGCAACAAGGACCCCCTTGCTCTGGGTTAGAGCCTTGACATTGGGTGTCTCAGGCACCAGAACAGTGAGCCGAGAAATTTCTGCTCATCATAAATTACCCCGTCCGTGGGATTCTATTATAACAGCACAAAATGGCATAAGATGACCTGAGCAGGGAGTTGTTAGAGGTATTGAAACATCGCCTTGGAGGAAAGTTACATTTGGAAACACGACTGGGTCCCATGAGCTTTCCCCAAGTAGACCTGAGGACTGTCAAATGCTTTCTGCACATATTTTCACTGCACAGAGCTTTCTACTCTAAGAATGAGGTGCGTTTTTATTCACTCACTCCTTCATTTCCTCATTTATCTCACGATTTTCAGTGGGACACCCACCACATGTCAGCACTGTGCTGGCCCTGGGAGGAGAGGAATGCGGGACAGAGGGAAGGACGCTCCCCAGCTACTCGCCCTGCCCAGCAGTCAGGGAGGGCGTGGATGGAAGGGGTCCTCTCCATGTGCTGATCACAAAGGCTTCCGGAGGGTGTGAAAGCTTCACTGGCCTGTCAAAGACACACAGGGTTCCTTTTTGGCAGCCGTGGTAGGGAGGGGTGGGCCGGGCTTCTGCAGAGGGAAGAGCACAGTCAGGATGCTGCAGGTGGGGGGGTTGCCCAATTGCTGGGGACTCCGGGGAGAGGGTGGGGCCCAGGAAGAGGACCCGGATGGGGTAGGCCTGGTAATCCCCCATGGGGAACCGTGCTTCTTAGGAGTCCTTGGGCAGTAGGGGTCAGGGAAGTGTGTCAGGCAGAAGGGAGAGATCAGCCCCCTGATGTTTTAGGGGAACCCTTGTCCACAGGGAAAGGAGCATTTGGAAAGAGCGATTCAGATGGACAAAGACCAAGTAATGCTACTGTGGTGGTTAAATGTGGGGAGGCACAGGGGTTCGGAGCCCTGTGACTCGCATGTTCAAGAGGAGGAGACTATACACCTCCTTCTCTGGGGAACTCTAGGTGTTGCTGCCACCAGTCACGGTGAGGTATGGCAGGGACAGAAGTGGGAAATAGTTCAATTTTCCCATCATGAGGCTGAGAAACCTGTGGGACATGGGGTAGGCTGGTGGATGCAGGCAGGGATCTGGAGGAGGGGATGGCGTGAGAGGCAGTGACAGCCCTGGGGGCGGAAGGGAGAATATTTGCTACAGAGAGGGTAGTCTGTCGGGGCCAGGGAGGCAGAGATGTCAGGGAAGTGGTGCTCCAGACCAGCAGCCCGAGCCCCTGGAGGTCTGTGCCAGCTCCAAGGACATGAGATGAAGGCAGGTTGTGCCCTTTAGAAAATATTAATTGAAAATGAGTTTGTGGCACAGGCCAAACCTTTCAACCATCCTTTGGCACTGGAAGGGTGGGTGGTGTCTTTCCCACTCCATCCCCCCTCCGGTAGGACAAGTACAGATGGCACTGATTAAATGCTTGCCCAAGGCCACTCCAGGAAGGAGTTAGCAGGAGCTCAGGTGAGTCAGTCCAGGCAACCCGATTCCACCCGCTCTGCTGTCCCTCAGACCCACCTGTCTGTCTGGACACTAAGGAACTCACATTGCTGTTTCCATTTCTAAGAGCACCTGCTGCTCTGGCACATGCAGGCTTCCTGTGTTGCTGTTTTGTTCTCAAAAGGGAAGTTTTAGAGTTGACTGTGGTCCATTCAGCCCTTTACTCACTCACAAAATGAATGCAAGTTTGACTCAGGTGAAGCTGTTTGCTGATGTACTATTGAAAATTTAGGCTAGAGCACTGGACTGTAAATTTCTTAAGCTGTAGAACTTTTGTACACATCAAAATAAATGGACAAAAAGATAAATAAGACAACCATTTGAAAATGGGCTATTCTGATCAAGGGCATGGGATGGGTCCATATTTATACTGACCTGTCTGGTCCTCCTCTCCCCCCGTCCCCCAAGGAGCAGCCACTGGGCTAATCAGTCGGGCTTTCCATCAGGGTTATATAAGGGAGGAATCGAACCTGGCAGAGTTGTGGCGACACACAGATGGTGGGATGGTGAGGTGTGTGTGCATGTGCATCTTGATGTTTATAGGTCTTGAATTTCAAAGGTCACCACCAGTTAGCAAAGCTCTTAGATGAGTTGCTATGAGGTGCAGTGCCAACCCCCACTTTCAGATGTGTTAAGTCTTGTCACTCTTGTAAAGATACGGCCAGAACAAGGCCCCCAAATCACTACCATGTGTTTTCCTCGTCCTTCCCAACTGCTTGGAATTCCTGCATCTGTAATCTGCCTGCCTTCTGGAACCGAGGCCCTGGCGTGGAGGCCCAGGGGCTCACCCGGCAGGGCGGCGCCTCGTAGAGGCCAACCCAGGCAGGCAGAGGCAGGCAGAGGAGTCGGTGCCTCAGGACCCCTGTGCTTGTGATTCATTAAGAGTGAACAGCAAGGTGAGCTTTGTGGTGTTAGGGACAGGGACGTGTGCTACCTCTGTACAGTCGGAAGAGAGTGGGTTTAACAGGAAGTGAGGTGCATATCCAACAAGATACTTGAAAAAGAAAATTCCCAAGTACCTGCTTTGCTGTTAGCATTGAGTCTCCCTGGGCCTTGTAACTGAGCTGCTGCTTCTTTCTTTTTTTTTTTTTCGTGTATACATTAATGCATTTATGGGGTACAATGTGCTAATTTCATATAGAATTAGGAATGCTTACATCACACTGGTTGGTATGTACCTTGTCTCGTTGACTTAGTTATTGTGTTAAGACATTTATACTCTATCCTAATAGATCCGACATGTACCCTTGCATTATGCACCATTGGTGTGATCCCACCATTCACCCTCCCTCCATCTGTCCTTTCCTTTCTCCTCTCATCCCCCCCCCCTTCATCCTGGGCCATAGTTGATCTATTCTTCATATGAAAGTGTGAGTGACTGTAAATTGGTTTCATAATAGTACTGAGTACAAGGGATATTTTTTCTCCCATTCTTGAGATACTTTACTAAGAAGGATATGTCCCAGCTCCATCCATGTAAATGTAAAAGAGGTAAAGTCTCTGTCTTTTTTTGTAGTTTTTGGCCAGGGCTGGGTTTGAACCCGCCACCTCCGGCATATGGGGCCAGCCCCCTACCCCTTTGAGCCACAGGCGCCGCCCATCTCCATCTTTTTTTTAAGCCTGCATAATATTCCATGGTATACATATGCCACAATTTATTAATCCATTTATGGGTCAGTGGGCACCTGGGCTTCTTCCATGACTTGGCTACTATGAATTGAACTGAGCTGCAATGAACAATCTGGTTGCAAATATCTTTGTTATAAAGTGATTTTTGGTCTTTTGGATATACACCTAGGGGAGGAATTACAGGATCAAACAGCAGATCTACTTTTAGGTCCCTGAGTATTCTCCATATTTCTTTCCAAAAGGGAAATATTAGCTTGCACTCCCTCCAGCAGTGCAGAAGTGTTCCCTTTTCTCCACATCCACACCAACTTCTGTAGTTGTGGGATTTTGTTATGTGAGCCAGTCTTAGGAGGAGTTAGATGACATCTCAAAGTGGTTTCGATTTGCATTTCTCTGATGATTAAGGATGATGAGCATTTTTTCATGCATCTGTAGGCCATGCCCCTATCATCTTCAGAGAAGCTTCTTTCAAGTCCCTTGCCCACCCTGAGATGGGATCACTTGTTCTTTTCTTGCTAATATGTTTGAGTTCTCTGTGGATTCTGGTTATTAAACCTTTGTCAGAGACATAACCTGAAAATATCTTCTCCCATTCTGAGGACTGTCTGATTGCTTTACTTACTGTGTTCTTGGCTGTGCAGAAGCTTTTTTTTTTTTTATTGAATCATAGCTGTATACATTAATGCAATCATGGAGTACAATGTGCTGGTTTTATATACAATTTGAAATATTTTCATCAAACTTGTTACCATAACCTTCACCTCATTTTCTTAGTTATTGTTTTAAGACATTTATATTCTACA
>CAUYQV010096864.1:0-41891 GCA_963574575.1 Galagoides demidoff
GCCATACATTAACATGAAAATGGCTATCAGACACTGATATGCCAAGGTTATAAAATCTTACCAAGTTGTTTGTACAGTTCTGCCAAGATAAGTGCATGGTGGCATGATTGAACTTAATTCCAGAACTTTGCACAAGATCATCATGTAACAATAATATTTGTATCCCTCAATATTTTTAAATAACCCCCCCATGTATCCTTTATTCCATTTTAGCTATTGTTAACATTTTGGCTGATTTGCTGTGTCATCTTTTATTTCTTTGTTTTACTCTTTGCATGGTGTGTATGTGAACGTGTGTTTTCTTAACTATTTGAAAGTTTAATTCATTATATTGAAGGATATAATTATTGTTTTCACATGTTAGTCTTATCTACTTTCATCTAAGAATTCCCTGTTATTAGATTCAGTTTGTGAATTTCCAGACAGAAGAACACCTTGGTTTTTTGAATCCTTTTCAGGGCATTGTAACAGCACACAGTGAACATCCCTTCCTCGTAGATGATGTTAATTTTGATCACACTTGGGCAGGACGATGTATTCTGTTCCACTCAACAGTTATGTTTTCCCTTATAACAAACAAAAAATATGCAGGGACCTGTAATGGCTATTTTTCGATTTCATACAAAAAAAAAAAACAGCTAAGAGAGCTGGGCATAGTGGCTCACACCTATAACTCTAGCAGTCTGGAAGGCTGAGGTGGGTAGATTGCTTGAGCTCAGTTCAAAATCCACCTGAGCTAACAGTGAGACTCCATCTCTACTAAAATTAAAAAAAAAAAAAAAAAAACCATTGTGATATGCATGTTTACATCCCCTCAAATTCACATGTTAAATTTCCCCAAGGAAATGGTAGTAGGAGGTGCAGTCTTTATGAAGTTTTTAAGTTATGAGAACAAAGCTCTTTTCAAAAGAAAGGGTACTTTTGTAAATGAAGCTGAAGCGAGACCCCTTTCTTCCTCCTTTTTGTGAGGTTAAAGTGAGAAAAGGACTGTCTATGTGAAAGCAAGTGCTTACTGAATACTAGACCTGCTGATGGCTGGAAAACTTGACTCCAGCCTCCAGAAAAGTGAGAAGTAAATTTCTAAATTATTTCTAATTTCTAAAGTAGAAAATTTCGAAATTATTGATGGTCCATTCAGTCTATGGTGTTCGGTTATAAAAGCTCAAACTCACTAAGACAACGTATGTTGGAACTTGAGCAATGCTTGAGTGAGTAAAATCAAGACTATGTGATTTTTGCTCATAAAGCACAAATGTAGTTCACGTGAGCATATATACAGTGTTTGTGTTATACTGCACATTAATTTGGACCTGAACAAGAATTAATATCTACTTACAAGACATTTACTCAACAGGAAAAATTTTATCTAAATATGAATCTCCACCTCTCTATTATCATTCCAATCCAACTTAAAGCTTTATCTCAGTTCTCTCAATTATCTCACAGATGTTTAACAATGAATCACAAGATTAATTGCACCAGTTAAAGATGATGGTGGAAATTATGCTCTTGTCTAATTTAATATATCTCAGCTATTACAGATAAAAGTGATATATATATACACACATATATATATTAGGCCTCTGAATTACGGAGATTATAGCTTTACATTAAAAATGGATCAAAATATACACGAGTCTTATCAATTGTCTATAAAATAGTGAGGTTAGAGAGATATTTCCCCATCTAAACATTCCTAGCTGCACTCAACCTAAATGTAAAGGCCTGTTTAATTTATTAATGTTTACTTTAGGAATGTATATTGAAAAAAATCCACCCATATTTGGCTTTCAAAAATATCAACTAATGACAAAAACTAACAAAATTGAGATGTATTAAGGGTACATATTGATGAAGTTATTTTAACAAACTATATTTAAATGTTTTATTTATTCATTTATTTTTGACACAGGGTCTCACTCTGTTGCCCCAGGCTAGAGAGCTATGGCATCACAGCTTACAGCAACCTCAAACTCTTTGGCTCAAGAGATTCTCTTTCCTCAGTCTCCCAGAGTACCTGGGTCTATAAGCATGCACCACAACGCTGGGCCAGGTTTTTATTTGTAGTAGAGATGGACTTTCACTCTTGCTCATGCTGGTCTCGAACTCCTGAGCCTGAGCTCAGGCTATCCACCTGCCTCAGCCTTCCAGAGTGCTAGGATCACAGGCATGAGCCACCCCGCCTAACCCATGATTATTTTAAATTTGACATTACTGATGGCTACTGCTAAAGCATATGAAGTGAGCTTATCTATAAGTCCAGAAATGGTTCTTTCAACTTCTAATTAACTCACATCTGTTTGTTCTTTGAGTTTTTCTTTTCTTTCTTTCTTTTATTTTCTGTTCCTTTCTTTCCTTCTTTTCTTTTTTCAATCACTCCCACTCCTCTTCTTCCCTCTTTCCCTCTCTTTTTCTTTTATGCTTTTTTCTTTTTTTATTTCCTTCTTTCATTCCTTCTTTCCTTTCTTCCTTCCAATTTTTTCCTAATATAGGTCATTAAGTATATTATGTACAGAGTAGATATATAAAGTGTACTTTGTTAATCACTTTCATAAATTTAAAGAAACTTTTTTTAACCATAATTGTGATAAAATTTAATGAATATGAGTGTCATTACAGCCGCTAGAATTTAAAACTAGAGGATGAAGCCATTAAGTAGAAACCTAGACTGATCCTGTTTCCTATCTCAGAATAACTTCAAATAATTTTAAAATAATCATGAGGTTGACTTTTGTGGAATAAAATGATACATGCTTAAATACTTGCCATAGAGGTATTCAATCCATGATTTTACTTTTTTTAGTTACATTAGTTAGAATGAGTCAGAAGGGGCCAAAGATGTAGGCTTCCTCATGGAACGAGAAAGGTAAAACCTGCTTTGTGTGGATCTAAAGCAGACAGGACCCTGAATCTCAGAGGAACCACTGTCATCGTTCAAACAACTCTCTTCATTTTTCAAATGATAAAACCAAGACATAGTGAGTGATATTAAAGAAACATTTCTCAACTTTACAAATGAGAAGGATTCTATATGACATCTATTAACAAAACTAAATCCCATTTTTGTGGGATTCTTCCAACATTCTACATAGATGTTACCGTTAGAATGCACTTGTAGGGTTTATTTTGTCCCAGTGCAGAATGCACTGAGAGACAGATTACATTAATATGCTTAGTATAAAAAGAATTTTTAAATAACCACAACTAGCAGGGAACAGAGAGAGTTATTTTTACACACTCTATTTATTTTACTTCAAATGTTCTCTCTTATCTGTGTGATAACAATGGCACATTATTTAATATCCCGTTCTAGCATCAACCTTTCTTTGCCACACGATTTTCTTATAATCATGACTAAAACATGTACACACTTCAACCATAATTCCTCCCACTTTTAGTTATTCTTTTGTTTTCTTTTTATTTCTCAGCCATTAGATTGTAAGCTCCTTGTGCTAGTGACTAACAAATTAGTACCCCAAACCCTTAGCACAGGTGTGGCCATATAATAGGCACTGAGCACATATTATTTAACAGATAAATGAATATTTTGATGACTTAGTCTTCTAAATATGGACTATGTTTCCTCTATTATTGATATTTTAAAGCATAGGCAAGACAAAAATGCAAATTTCATTTAGACAAGCATTAATTGGGAATACGTTTAGAGAGTATCTTTTAGAGTCTCTTATAATACATATATCCTGTGATTAATTTTGAGTGATTTATCCAAGACTTATTCATTGACTTATTCACAGATAATTATGCAAAGCACTAGTTGAAAGGACCCCCCTTCTCTGCCTAACTTGCAGATTCCTACTCCCTTCTCCCGCAGTAATATGTTCATTCAAAGAGATGCCACTGAGGGCATCACTGTTCTCTTTAAAGAGGGACAAAACAGATATATTTACTTCATACATATATATGGCTTAATGTGATGCTATTTGGGCACATTTCAAAGGAGAAACAAAATGAAAGGAAATATTTATTAAAGATAGTTTAGGCTTCAGCTACAAAGTAGAATGCTGACATTGATTCCCAGAAACTGTTTTGTTCATATTATTTTTCAGTAAACGCTATGATGTGCTGCCCAGATTGTCCTTTGGGATGAAAGGATGTAATCCCCCTGCTGCTGAGTTTGCTGCTGGCCATCAGGTCTTAGAAATCAAAGCTCTTCTGGATTGTCTCAGCTGATGTGTGGCGCCTCTTCCAAGGTCATACCACCTTCCTAGGCAGTCCATATTCAATATCTGGTTGATATCTCTTACATCAACTAATAAAAACTTTACAGGGTTATCCCAAATTCAATGACTTCCATAGACCCTTTATAGAAATTCTATCAGAGCTCAATTTCCCTGTAAAATTCTGCTTTGTTCTTTCTCCTCACCAATATTGACCCCCAAGTGTAACCCCAAGTGTATTCCCTAACATCTCAGATACACCAATCTCATTTCAGATCCAGTTTCCTGTAGAAGTCAACCTGCACAGATGTCCATTCAATTGACCAGGTGGAGAGCTTCTGGGCCCTGAGAATAAGAATTTAGAATCCCAAAGTGATAAGAACAATATATCAAATTTTCTCTGATGTCAACAGAATTAAATTTTTTTTTCTTTCAAAAATAACCATCAGCCCACGAGATATAACACACTAAAAATGGTAATGCTTAACTGAGCAAAAATATAAACTCTGTCACTTATGTGTCCGAATGATAACTAAAGATCCACTGGGAAATTTTCTAGTGTATTTTGAAACTTTATAACTGATTTTCCTACACTAAGTCAGGTCTCCTAAATAATCCTGCCTTCTGTGCTTATCTTGTTTTACTTTATTTTACTATCTTTATTTTACTTATTTAAAAATACCTGATCATGTCATGGGCATAGTTTAGAAATATAGACCAATGAGGGGGTTTAGATATAGCTAAAGGGAAATTTGACTGGGGATAGAGCATGTGTGTTGTTTAAATAAACACTAGTGTGCAGACTGTATCATTCAGACAAGGATTCTGGTGGAGTTGGGGAGTGAAGCAAGGAAATCTTAGTGATACAAGCCAGGTGACACAAGGAACATGGCACACACTAAAGAATTAAAAGTGGACTCACTTAAACATTAGAAAATTTAATTGGGTGAAAGAATAAAACAGAAATTCTTTCTCATCTATTTCAAATGTTAGAATAGTCTATTTCTGAAAATAAGGGAATAAATTAACACATCAATGGATACTTTTGTTCCCTTTTCAGTATTTGATTTAAACCAGCTCAATTGTGACTCTTGCTCCATCTGATAATAAGGTAGAGCAGGAAATCACACTGATCAATTGTTATGACTTGGAGAATAAACGTTAGGTGGCCAAGTCTGTTGGCGAAGCCAGTTGTGGGTAAGATGTCATACACCCTGGGAAAGGAGGTTTATTGCTGTAGATTTCAGTTCCAGTGGCAGAGCACTCACATAAACGCTTCTAATAGCTATTAAAGATGATTTAGATTTATCCTGGGACAATAATTTACATAAGCCTGTGTTAACCAGTCAACTGAACAAAGACATAGACTGACCTATGCACACAGAAGTGTGATGTAAATGGTTTACAGGAATACCCGCTTCTAAAGATAATCAGCTTCTGGGGAGACCAACCACAAACCTGGACTAAAAATGTGGGCTGAAGCGTTTAATATTACATCATGATGTAAAGCTTTAGGAAATAAAGGGAGGGGTGGATGATTGAGGTTGATAGCAAAGGGCATAGAAATCAATCAGTAGATACAGTAGTGAGGAAATTACAGGGTGAGAAAAAAATACAAGCTGTGGTCCCTACTTGAACAGAACCTAGATTCTAATGAAATCACAGGTTATTTACTTTCAATCGATACTTTTTTTTCTTGGCATTCTAATTAAAATGCCAATAGAAGCTTTAAAACTACCTGGAATTCAGTTGCACACATGCTGTTCTGTCAAAATCTCAGTTCAAAACTGTTCTCCATTTGAAGCCTTAGATAATTGTTTCATGCCATCATCAGTATATATTTTGAGCCCCCAAAGGTAGGAATTTGTCATACTTGACAATGAAGTGACAACAATTAAAAGATATTAAATAGGCCATAGACATGACCTAATACAAGTTATTATTATTATTATTATTATTATTATTATTATTATTATTTATATAAAGGACTCTCAGGTCAAAAATATTTGAAGTCCTAGATGGAGTCACATAATGAGAGGCTGTACTTAAGACTCAATCAATCATACTTAGTGAAACCAAGACTTTTTCCCCAAATGAATTATCAGAAAAATAATTACTAAAGGCTTTGGAAAATTCATATTATGTTTAAATGTGCTTTTGCTCTTTCTTCCTTACATTATACTTTTTATGTTTGAGAGGATGGGCATATGCAAATGGAATTAGCACTGAAATGAGTTGACCATGGATCAAAGAAATATGTTCTCCATTAATACTTTTCCTTTTCTTTGTTGTATTTTGATGTATATAAAAGGGCTGTCCTGAAAGTATTCACCCATGCACCATGAAAAATAATATTAATGATGGCTGTATACTTTCTGGACAGCTCTCATATATGAGCACTTTATAATCAAAGCTTAAGACCTGGTAGCTCCTCTGACATACATCAAAAGATTGTTGAAAAGATTGAAGTGCTACTGCTTTTAGTAGTTTAATATAATGGTGTGCAGCATGTTATACTGTGTAATTAGCCTGAGCTGACGAGAGAAATATGAAATAAAAAAGACTTCTTCTAATGATAGTTGAATGTTTTAAATAAAAAAATGAATTTGAAAACTTTTTATCTTAGAATATGTCTGATTTAATAATAAACACACAACTATAATTCAATAAGTGCTCTCAATAACTTGTTTCTTTTATCTTAAAAAGAAAATATTCATTTTGATAACATAATTTTTAGTGAATTAAATATGGAAGCAAATGCAGTATTAGTCTCTTATAAAGGATAGAACATTTATAAATTTACTAAATATTCAAATTTGATTTTAGGAAATTTTACTTTTGAGCAGATATTTACATTTTGTTGAAGACTTACATTTTACTGACTTGAGGTTTTTAATTTTAATGACATAAAGAGAATTACATAGAAGATACAATCCATATATCCTGGAAGATTTCTCTAGAACTTAAGTCCTACGAGAAGTATGGTTTTAATAATTGATTACGCACACTTTTTATTAATATGAGTCTAAATTAAAAAGTAAATGTTGACAAAATATTATAAACATCCAGTTTTAGAAAAGTATCTCTCCAGCCAACTTAGATGTTAAAACCAGAAGTATCACACATGCAGAGGCAAAGTTCCATAACTACTAGAAACAAATGGGCGAGGCTCGCAATTTCTTTTACAATTGCCTTACAGCACTCAGTTTAGATGATTAATCTGCTCTCCTTCCTAAATGTTACTTTTTGTTCTGCTCACTCCTGCTCAGAGAAGGCCATCAGATGCCAGTTATAATTTACTTATATTTCCTTGGCAGTCTTCTTCATAAAGTCTTTCCCAAGGCTGATATCTTCCAGTGTTTTTCCTATTCTTTGAGGATTTTTGTCATTTCATGCCTTAAATTTAAGTACTTTATCCAACTTGAATCAATTTTTGCGAGTGAATAAAGGTGCAGGTCCAGTTTCAGACTTTTATATGTGGATATCCAGTTCTCCAAGCACCATTTATTAAATAGGGAGTCTTTCCCCCCAGTAGATGTTCTTGATTGGGTTATCCAAGATTAGGTCATTGTAAGTTGTTGGTTTCATTTCCTGGTTTTCTATTTGATTCCAAAATGTCTATGTCTCTATTTTTGTGCCAGTACCATACTGTCTTGACCACTATGGTCTTGTAATATGCCTAAAATCTGGTATGGTGATACCCTTGGCTTTGTTTTTATGATTAAGAACTGCTTTAGCTATACAGGGTTTTTTCTGGTTCCATAGAAAACACATAATCATTTTTTCCAAGTCTTGAAAATAGAATGTTGGTATTTTAATATGGATGGCTTTGAACAAACGGGATTTAATTAAACTGAAAAGCTTCTGTACAGCTA
This sequence comes from Galagoides demidoff, assembly GCA_963574575.1. NCBI lineage: Eukaryota > Metazoa > Chordata > Mammalia > Primates > Galagidae > Galagoides > Galagoides demidoff. The sequence continues at coordinate 8,054 of CAUYQV010096864.1, forward strand.
AGGAAACAACAACCAAAGCAAATAGACAACCTAGCCAATGGGAAATAATATTTGCATATTTTGAATCAGAAAAAAGATTAATAACTAGTTTATATAAATAAATTAACCCAAAAAAAAAAAAAAAAAAAAAAAACAATCCCATACATCAGTGGGGAAGAGAGATGAACAGAACCTTCTCACATAAATTGGATTTAATTTTGACCAAAGTACATTACTTGAACATTAATTTTTAATTCAACTTGTTAATATGTTGTTTAGGATATTGCATCCTCATTTATAAGTGAAACATGTTTGGAATTTCCCTTTATAATATTTTTCCAATTTTAATATCAGGTGTATCCAGATGAAGTAGAATGATTTTAAAGTTTTTCTTCTTTTTCTATTGTCTATAAGATTTTATATGATCTGCTTTTTGAAATTATCTTTTATTTATAAATATTAGTTGTCTATTTTTTAGACTTTGGAAAAAAATAAGAAGTTAACTGATGACACCGTACTGAACCTCAGAGTCAAAGCATTCTATGAGAGACATACTCTTATCTGACAATGTGAGATACTTTTTTTTATTATTTTTTTTGCATTATTATTATTTTATTATTGCTCAATAAAAAATTAATTTAATTTTGTCTGTATCTTCCAGGAAGGCCCCATATAACATTTGGGGGCAGAGTGATATATGACAGCTGGGATTGTTTGGTGGATGAGTAATCTGAACAACAACAAAAAAAAACCATGCTTCCACTATGATCCAGAATGATATGTGATATTTTTTCCATGATCTGCTATTATAGTAATTCCCACTACATGTTTCTGATTTAGTCTGAATTAAATGTAGATTCTATGGATCATGAAAGGAGAAGCTGTTCTTGCAAGCAGAAAGAGAGTCAATTTGCAAAAATATGATGATTAAGTTTAATCATTGAATGGGTTGGCATTATTCACTGTAGAATAATAATACTGAGTTCTCAAATATGCCAACATTTTAATCCCCAGAACCTATGACTCTCACCTTAGATGAGAAATTTAAGCTAAAGATCTTGAGATAGGGAAAGAATCCTGCCCCTATCGTAGGGTCCATATAAAAGGGATGCAGGAGGAAAAAGAATCTAAGGAGGCAGAATTGTGATGAGAGAGCAGAGTTTGGATTGGTTGATTTAGTCACAAAGCCAGGAATTTTCACATCTGACTTTAGAAACACAAGAGAATAAATTGATGTCTTTTTATGCCACCAAACCTGTGTTTTTATTTCCACCTAGTAAATTCAGCAATAAAACTTTTCTAAATTGTGAGCCTTTTGATATGAGGTGTTAACACCTTTCCAGGCTTTCATTGGCCCATCACCCCTTCCCAGGGCCATCCCCAAATTAAGCTGACTATCTCGCTCCTAGCTCTGGCATAACTAGGTTGGAGCTCCACAACCTGGAAGGCATGACAAACTCCAAGGTAAGGACCATGTTTCAGAGCTTTCACCCTGTTGGGAGGGCAGATGATTAACTGGCACCATTTTTTTTCTCTCTATCTCTCTCACACACACAAACATCTTAGAGGACCTTGCAAAGCATTCTTTATTATTTTGTATTTTGCTAACAACTTGGTTTCACAGATATAAACTAGTGAGGAGTACAAAACATGAACGCCCAATAGCTTCATCTCCCAAAGTCAACCAAACATTGATCTTCTGTTTCCTTCCATCCCCCACACACCATGGATTAAGGAGTCATAGATCCAAATGTAAGGGCATCAATCCTGAAGACTCACTGCTTCTTAGACTGGTGTGTGAAAAATGTCTTGATGTATCTTATATTTTCCTTAAAGCAAATTGAACAATCTAAGGAATATTGGAATATGGAGAAATGTGGAAAGAAACATTGGAAATAATATAAATAATATACATCATTTGTATTGGAAATGCTATCTGGACAAATATTCCAGCCCAAGGTTTTCTAAAAACACATCTCTATATCAACTGTATTAGCATAACATTGAGATATGTTTAGACATGTAAATTTCCATAGTGCAAAACTGTATACACTATTATTATGTCAGCCATTAGAATATATCTGTACTAAATCATACTTGGCAACTTTGAAGCTCAGCAATGTTTGCAAAAACTCCTCTGGATCATAACATACACTATGGGACAATGTCCATGAAAATTTTGTATAAATACCCTTTATTTCAGCTTGGTGTTTCCAAGGATAGATAAAAATAGGCACACATTTTTAAATCTGAACTTGAAAACCAATTATTCACTTTAATTTATGGATCCATATTTTCATCAGCATATTTTTAATCAATTTCTCTATGGAATTAATCATATAAAGTATTTTCTGCCAGAACTTCTAGCGGTTTCTGATTGTCCTAAACAATTATAGCTAAAAAGAATGGATCTTAAATGTATGAAGATTGATGAATATAAAACTGACATTGATTTTGGGCAGTGCCTGTGGCTCAGTGAGTAGGGTACCAGCCCCATATACTGAGGGTGGTGGGTTGGAACCTGGCCCCAGCCAAACTACAACAAAATAAAATAGCTGGGCATTATGGCAGGCGCCTGTAGTCCCAGCTACTCAGGAGGCTGAGACAAGAGAGGTGCCTAAGCCCAGGAGCTGGAGGTTGCTGTGAGCTGTGACACCAGGGCACACTATCCAGGGTAACATAGTGAGACTCTGTCTACAAAAAAAAAAAAAAAAATTGACATTGATTTTGAAGGTTAGCAAATGCTGTCAATTTAAGATCTGCGTACTTGAACTGCATTGATACCACCTTCTGTCCTTGGATCAGCATGTGAATCTTCAGGTACCCCTGTTTGCTTTTGAAGTCACACACCACATTCTTAGCTTTCTTGCAATTCCTACTGCTCACATTGGCTTCCATTCTATCCCAAAAGACTTTGCACACATTTCTCCCAAAACTATCCTTTGGTCATAGGATATATAGAGTCTTAGAAGAAAAGGAAATTATGATGCAGAACTTCTTTCTATCGTCCCTATTTTGTATTTTCTTTTCTCCCAATCAGTCCTTTAGTTCAGGGATGTAAATCATTACAGTCCAAGACATTATGAACATGCATCTCTAATATTCCTTCCTATTGCAATCGACTGCTTTTAACATTACTTAATAACTGTGTGAAGATTTAATTCCTGTGTGTGTCATATTTTTTCCTACAAAATATTCCTTTAACCAAAAGATCTCTTCTCATTAGTTTTACTTGGAGATAATTTAGTGCATCTTCCTCAGTTTATAAATGAGAAAAGAGAAATGAAGAACTGAAATGTTGTTTTCAGTTTTATCTCCCTCTTAATTTCTTCATCAAAAATTTATAATTCATGAACACAGAGCCAAAAGGTAAACCTCTGATTTCTCACTGACAAGCACAAATCCCAGTGTCTTATTTGTCTATCACAGAACCCCAAACTTTTGCAGTTCATTTTCTTGAATGCAGAAGAGAGACGAGAAGGCATGATGTGAGGAAACATCATGAGATGATTCAGAAGCATGAAATGGTATCTGGACAAATATGCCAGCCCACGGTCTTCTAAGAGCACAAGCAAGCGGGCTTGCTGAAAGTCATGTACATTTTTATAATTAGAGCCATGATTAAACGGCACGCCTTACAACTGCAATCAATGCTGTTTTCCTTCCTTTGCTTTCAAAGGGCTAATGTCACTGTTTCCTCACATCGTGCCTTCACCTCTCTCCTCTGCATTCAAGAAAATGATGTGCAAAAGTTTGGGGTTCCAAGATACACCAATGGAAGAAATGGGGATCTACAGCTTTTCAATGAGAAATCAGAGCTTTACCTCTTGGCTCTGTGTTCATGGATTATAAATTTTTGATGAACAATTTAAGAGGGAGATAAAGAAAACTTTAAACATTTCAGTTCTACAGCCAGTGTAATCTGCTCCCCTCTCCTGGATTTCTCTTTCCCACTCATATCTATTGCTCAACTATAAATCTTGCCTAATGTCATTTCAGTATGTTTTAATATAATAAAATACATGTTATGGCATAGTTTTAATTGTGTAGGGGAAATAAGACTTCCCAAACATCATGGTTTCTCATGTGACGGTGAGTATTTGTTTCTGGTAAATATGTTCTATGACATTAAGACAGCTCTGGCCTGGCTTGCTGGCTGCATATCAGACTGCCAGGCAGTCTTTTACTGTTCCTTAGTCAAACCTCCACTTAACGAATTCAGGTATACCTGTTTTCTTACCTAAGAAAACTTTTGAGACAGATTATTTAAAAATAAATGTCTCAAGAAATTTTAAAGGCTTTCATTTTGATCATTGCATTCTATCAAGTAGAAAAAAGCAGTAAACTATTTATTTTCCAAGTGATAAATTTTCTCTGTATCTTTTTCAAGTATTAAGAAAATGTTTAAATAAATATTGTTATGTGTATTTCTTTAGTCTCCTGCTTTATCATCCAAAGGTTGAATGATAGAGATTTTGCAGCGATTTGAAGTGTGCCTTTCAAGTGTGGCCAACCTTATAGGCTCATGACCTAAGAAACTGAATCATCTCATGAGCAAATCCTTTCCACCTAAACCCGAAATGTGTGAGCAGCTTACATTCAGTCAGTGTTTTTTGAGGTTTTGTTGCTATTGCTGTTGAGGCAGAAGACTCTCCTGACAAGAACATAAGAATAAGGAGGACAGAGAAAATGTTCTTTTCCTCCATGCTTGCATCTGTGTGTTTCCATTAGAAACCTCAGTATTAGGGAATGGAACCCTGCACAAAATAACTGCAGATGAACCCTGACCACGTACTATGGACCATAATTAGATTTAACTGATAGTCGATTCATATAAATGCCACAAGAACTATGCAACATATTCCTGCCAGAGACCACTCGCACCCTGAGTTTTAGCTATCATCTCAAATTCTAATGTGCATCAGAATAGATATCTAATGAGTTGTAGAGATCTGGATTTTTAACCTTTGCCCACTAGAGGTTCTGTTACAAGTAGCATGCCTTGGAAAATAATGTTCTAAGAAGTAAACATCCCCAGGCCAGCAAGGTGATACACAGATTTGTATTTATGAAGTGGCTCATATGAATTTGGATAATAATATCTAATATGATATAGCACTCATTATGTATTAGATATTCTAATTGCATGGGATATTAAATCATTTAGTCCTCAAGAAAACCTCATGGATTTTTACTACAGAAGGTACCATTATTCCTATTCCTATGATAGAGAAAATGTTACCAAGGTAATGCAAATTAAAGTGACTTATTTGAGGTCATGTGGTTTGTCCAGGCTGTAATTTGATCCCAAACAATATGGCTCTAGAGAAAACCCTCTGCTGATTATATTACACTATGACTTACCGGTTGGTCATTGAACTTGGTTATAAACTTGGACTATTCTACACTTGATCTTAGCCACAAGGCCGAAAAGCGATGAACTTGGACTATTCTAAACCCAGTTTCCTTTCCCCAGAAAGAGGATCTTTTCAGCATCTTTTCAGAAATATCCTCTAAATCTTACTCAAACTTTGCTGTCTTTAACTGTTTTTTGGTGCCTTGCGCTATTAATTCCTTCACATAGACAGGAAGGACCCTCAGAATCCCAGCTGAGCTGGCATGTGACTCAGGCAGCTGTATCTGCCTGTGAAGGTAGGTCAGGCGTTTTCTGAAACTACAAGGGATGATACTGCGGAGGAAGGTTTAGCAAAGATATGTCATCTATGAGTAGATATGAAACTAAAAGTTGGTCATCTTTTCTGGACTGTTAGTTGGATGGGATAGATAGAAAGAATTTATCATAGGATAAAAATGATAAAGTCCAGGTAAGAGTGAGTTAATTCCAGGCAAAAGGAGGAAGGCAAATTTAGAATCATTAAAAATGATCAAGCCATCCACCAAGGTGCTATGAATATTTACAATATAGTTCTTAGAGAAGAAGATAAAATTATGAGATTAAAATAAGAACAAAATGTTAAACAAATGATAGTGAGTGAAATAAACCAAGTGAATTTTTTCATGTCCTTAAAAAGCAAAGTTAGAAAGGAAGAGGTCTAATTTTTGCCAACATCACTCAGAGGGTATGACAGAAAACCAAAGCAGTCACTTTCCCAATATCACTGCCTTCCTGTGTATGACAGCACAAGTCATTCATCACCAATTGCTGTGCTGTTTAAGACACTAGGTCACATTTATTAAAAATTTACTATCATATTGCTCACAGCAAATCTATGGCTTTTAAATAAACGATATTTCCAAAGGACGGATAGAAGTAAGCTAATGGTGAATTACTTAACATAAAAATTGCTTATCAAATTTTAATAAAATTAAAAGAAAAGCACATTGCAAAGGGCATATGGTCTCCTTATTTGTGAAATTGTCTGAGCAAATAATGCCATTAATACGATCATCAGCAATCGATGACTATACAATTCAATCAGATAGACATTTTTAAATTTTATTTTTTTATATATAATACATATATATATTTATTTTGGAATACATATGACAATTTAATTCATACAATTTATAAATATTAAATCAGTGTGAATTAATCATGAATTTAAATATTTGTCTTAATGCTAGAAACATTTGGATTATTCTAACTATTCTGAGGTGTACAATAGATTATCATAAACTATAGTCATCCTACGGATGTATCAATCTCTGGGTCCTATTTCCCCTATCGAATTTGTATATTTGTACCTATTAATCAACTTCTCTTCATATAAATCTTTAAGACTTTTTTTTCTCAAACTAGAAAACTGTGGATGCTTTGATTGGATGATCATTTTAACAGGCAGAATTGGCAACTAAGTAGAAGTTTGAGGCTTGGTGAGCGTGTGATTAGACCACAGTGACACATAAGCAGAGCATTGCCACTGCAAGGAGGCTGGAAAGGACCCAACTGCAGATAATGAAGAACATTGCAGCCTGATACCTGGAGATTATGACAACAGTTAATAGCTGGCATTAAGCTAAACAGTTGACATAAGGAAGGATCAGAAGTGGAAACACACATTTTGGGAGCCTAACAGAAGATCTAGAATTAGAAGGAGTCAGACAGAATGAAAATAAAAAGAAGGTAATCAACACCACGGATATTTGCCGTTTTTCAAGAAAATGTAGAGACAGGTTACATTTGACAAACCTCTCTTGTCTTTATAGTACACCTCGTCCATCCTTAGGCCCTTCATAAAGTGAAATGTAGACACAAAATCAGGTTGATCCTGCAAGCTGCTTTGTTTTTCCTCACAAATGGATAAATCTGGATAGTCGTAATGACTAATTTATTTAGCTGCCCAAGAAAAAAATCTTAGTACACAGTATTTATGTGAAAGAATATTTTTTACTTTTTAGGTGACTTTTTCTGTGCCCCATGGTAATAGCTGTTCTCTCATTCTCAGAAAATTAGAAAAACAAAAGGTGGGTAAGAAGGTTGTCTTCTAGGGTTTGATGACTTCCTGCCATTTTTGCTTATTTTATCAGTGTTTTCAGGATGCCATCTCTCGGATATCATACCAGCATACATAGTACAGGTTTTCTAAAGGAACAACAACAACAGAGCTGAAGCAAAAGAGAACAAGTGACAATCGAAGACAGACAGTTCATCCAGCAGGTGACCATTTAACTCAATTATGTTGATTGACTTAATCATTTAACTCCTATAGTGTAATTTTATTAGATAGAAATAAGGATTTACATTTACCCAATTTTATGAGCATGAGGGAAAATGAAAGTTAGTCTGCAGGTGACCTCAAATCAGGGTCTACATTTCTACAAATTATTTTGTAGGGGTGGCTAGCTGAGAACCAGTCTACCTGTAAGTTTGACAGTTCTTTCTGATGGTGTTCCTTGACAAATGTGGCTGCTCGTCAAATGCTGGCTGTTCTGGCATCACATGAGACATCTATGGTATCTATGAACATGGATATATAACCCTCAGAGGAAGAAAAAAATGCAATTAAGTGTTTATAACAATCCTTTATGATCTGAATACACAAATAAATAATGAGATTTATTTCTTTAGTCAAATTGGCAACGTTTATCTTGTAATTTTTACTTAACCTCTAGTAGCAAATACACTGGAGAAAATCTAAATGTATGAAAATGCTTAAATAATTTATAGCATCACCATACTATAAAGCTAGGCAGGCTTGTAAAAGAATGATTTTGTGTGATATGGCCCTAAAAAGATGTACAAGGTATAATAACTTTGAAAAGCAATCTGTGGAACGTTGTGTATCATATTTAATGTTAGCATTAGAAAAATATTCACAAAAGGAAGACATACATTTTTAATGGCATGATAATATCCCAAAGCATTCATACCACTGGAATGGGAGTGACTGTCTGTGAGTCCTAATAAATGAGAGATTTAGGGTAGGAGTCTAGTGCACATGTTTGTAGGTATTTGTGTGTATGAGAGAGAGAGAGATGTTTTTCAATATTATAAAATTTTTACATAATAAAACTACTCATATACAGACAAACGCTCCCAGATATATATATCTATGTACAGTAATCTCCTTGTTATCCAGCATATATGGGGATGGGAGACCGCAGATGAACGTAGTTTCTGATTGCTTCAGAGTTACTATTAAAAATAAGCCTAAGTAATTCTAGATCCTGTACTATACCACACCATAGCATTTGTATTGACTTGATAGTAATTTTAAAATACACCAATTAAAAGCAAATTAAGACAAATAAGTACACATTTTACTTATTGCACAGCTTTGTAAATGCAGCATATAATTTTAGTTAAATGGCAGTCAATACACTTTTCAACTTTACTACTACTTTTTTTTTTTAACTTCAAGTAACACATTAACACTTAAACCTGTTAGAGCAGGATAGATTTTACTGGGTAGACATCACACCAGGTTCGTCAGGGTCTGATGATGATACAGCATTAAGAGAAGTGGATGGCTCTAATCTGCGTTAGTACATGATGCTGTACCAGCAACATTGTGTGCTTCTGTCTTCATCTAATAAATACCAGCATACTTTGAGGTGCCGCACCTTTCATGCAGAGTCAGGTTTTGCATGAGATGCAGCCAACTCAACATTGCTGAGGAATGAAGGGCTGCTGTTCGGCAAAAGCTGTGACCATTTCACACGCTGCAGTAGCCACCTGCCAGGGCACCTCACAACCATCCTCATCACTGTGTCTTCCTCTGCAATTTTTTTTTCCAGATTCACAACAGCTTCTCTGAGGTCATCTGTATATAGTGTATGAGTGACTGCAATAGCTTCATCCACAGCAAACCAGTTGTTGGGTTCATCTCTCAAACAAAGTCATTCTGTCCTTAGCACAGGGCACTGTGATGGCAGCAGTAGAAAGTCCTACATACACAACTGGGTATGGACCAAATTGTGACTAGCCGGGAAAGCAGTAGAGATGCTAATCATGAATGTTTCAGGGCACTGAAAACACATGGGTGCCATGTGAGCAATGACCAAATTTAAACTCTTTTTTCCTCGTATTTTTGTTTGTTTGTTTTTGCCAGGTTGCAGGCAGGTTGCTTGACAGTGCTTCAGTCCCAGATACGGAGAGTTTACTGCATATACACAGAGATGATCCTCCAGTTTGGGGTATTTTATGTGACATATATGATTTATACTGAGCCCTTGACTAAAATTAGGGGGATAATAATAGTCATTTTGTTTCTGAATGTAGGAATACACTGCAGTCTCCTAAGGGATAAAAGTAGTATTCTCACTGAATGCCAGTTAGCATACTTCACAAAAAAGGTTTGATATATTCATATTTATCGGTCTCTGCTGTTAGGTCTATAATTTTTGCTGGGTGCAATGTGAATGGTTGACATCATGGAGCCTCAGATTCTGATGGTTTTAAGGATGTTTCTGTAGTCTCTTGTGGGATCTTAAGTTCCATCAGCCACCCTTAATTCCTTAAATACATTCCCTTTTGTGGCTTTAACTAATTGGAACAGGTCTCAAACAGTTCTATCCAAATAATTACTAATTAAGAATTATGTTATTTGGTCTTTCAATTGACACAAACCTAGACTTTTTTTGTTTGTTTGTTTTTATGGTATGCATTGCAAACTAAAGATGTTCTCTTACAAAGCTTGCCTATGGCAAAATTATACTAATGGCTAGTATTTATTAAATGTTGAGTATATTTCAAGCTTTTTGTGGTTGTTATCAGTAATTTTCTTAATAATTCTGTGACTAAGGTATTAAATAAAAATTCTTCCTTCTTTCTCTCCCTCCTTCCCTCCACCTCTTGCTTAACTCACTTCCTTCCTCCCAAATATCCCCCAGTTAACATACCGTACCAGTTAACATTACCTTACCATCTCAAATCATATTTATTTCTTAGACTACAGTTCCCAATGATTCTAGTTGTTGATACCACATACATGACAAAGATACACTGGCTGTTTAATGATATTTCTTCAACATTTTACATCACCTTCTACATTTCATATCTGTTATATAACTCCACTGTTGTGGTCTTATTTTTTAAATTTCATAATTTAATTCATTCCACAAAATTCTACCTTTCATTTTAAGTGTTATATACATTTCAAAATTCCTTAATAACATAGTTTTACCATTACACCAAATTCATGAAATAGTGTTGGATACATACATATATGTTATTCTTCCATTTTAAGAAGTATGGAAAATATATCGTATGATTGACTAAGGCTCGCCTAGAGGAATTGGAAGAAGATTCATAATTCTTGCCTTATCAAAATCTTTAACACCATAAACGTTAAATTTTAGCTGTATATCATTTTTGATATTTTATGGAGTGAAATTTACATATATACCCTTGTTTTCTCTTTGAACAAATGCATGTGTATTATGCAAGGATTACTATACTGGCTCCATTTCCTTCTAACAACAGTGCATATATCTTTAAGATATCATGGGTAATGATCAACAGTTATACTAATCACCACTATCATTTAAATATCCATGCATGGATACTCAACATGGAGAGAACTATTGTTACTATTGTTAAACATAATGGCTTTCCTTTACAATTCTACTTATGTTATTTTATGAATTTAAGAATATTATTCTGAGATAAGGTCTCTAGACTTCACTAATACCAAGCCAGAGGCTATGTATCCCACAATTTTGCAACATTTGTAGCACTGAAAACAGAGTTCTGCTATTTTCAAATAAATATATTTTAAATGTATACACACGTATTGGTGATTGTAAACTGAGCTGCAATAAACAGTCTAGCACAACTGTACTTATGATAAAATGATTTTTTTTCTTCTGGGTTGATGCCTAGTAATGGGTTGCAGGATCAAATGGGAGATCTAATTTGAGTTCTTTGCGGATTCTCCATACTTCCTTCCAAAAAGATTGTATTACTTTGCAGTCCTACTGCAACAGTATAAAAATGTCCTTCCCTCCACATCCACAATGCCCATCAACCCAGGAATGGATTAACAAGCTGTGATATATGTATACCAGGGAATACTATTCAGCCACTAAAAAAGATGGAGACTTTACATCTTTTGTATTAACCTGGATGGAACACGTTATTCTTGGTAAAGCATCATAAGAATGGAGAAGCAAGAATCCAATGCACTTAATTCTCATATTAAGACAATAGCTCATCTAATGTAAGGTGGGGGGTAGAGGAATGAGGGATCAGGGAGAGGGAAGGAGGGAGGGAGGTCATAGTGTAAGGAAAAATAAAAAATCAATGTATACACAAATTAATTTTCCTATATTAGATATGATGAGAAATGACCTATTTTGCTGAAATTTGCCTTTATTTTAAAATAGCCCTTTCCTATTTGACTAGGGCCAAATTATATTTTAACATATTATTTACACTTTTCTATTTCCATGTACATTTGAGAAAAGTGAACTCACATTCAAAGGGTGGTCATATTCGTAATGAAAAGAAACTTTACTCAGAAAGCTAAAATACTGGCTTTAGGGTCTTTCTCCTTGAGTAAAACAGTTAATTCTTTTAAGTTCACTTTCCTCATAACTGACACAGGAACCCATTCATCCATTCCAACAACAAATATTTATTAATAATTGCCTATTATATGTCATGGGCTATGCTAATGGGGTGTAATAACGCTTTGCCTTTCATGAGGTTGTCATGAGAATCAAATGACAATGTATATGAAAGTACCTTATAAAATTTAATAGGCTACAAATATAAGAAACAGTTCTAATGCCCTGTATGGTTTTAAATTGCTTTCTGAAATAGAGAAGACAAAATTACATTCAGCAGAGCTTTAATATTCAGGAAATTTTATTGAATTATAATTCTTGGAAATTGCTTTATATTGTAACTTTCTTTAAAATGTAATATCCATTTTATCAGAATGTCAGATTCCCTACCACACCGTATAATCAAAATTCTTTATTAAAAGTTTTTTATGTATACTCTGTGTGTGTGTGTGTGTTTGGGTGGGAGAGTTCTAGTTATCTCATTAGCATTTTAAGTTGAGAGAACATTTATTTTGAAGCTTGTTATTGCTGTTTCCAAATATGTACATGTTTTTATGATGCTATTATTATTCAAATGTCCTCTTTTATTCTTCAATTGAAAATTACTGCCCTTCACATAGTTACTTTATGGTTGATAGTCATAATTAACCTCTCTCTGGCCTTGCGGTATTTCTATAGAAGACATCTATGAAACAGACATCTTCTTTATATTATCTATAATTTTATTCTATCTAAGATGAAGACACAATGAACTTAATTCCAGAGTAAGTTCTACAGGAGCATAAGCGGTTTGTTTCGTAGCATTTAACCTTTACAGGAAAAATAAAAATAGCAAATATTTAATTAAACACTAAATGAACTCTTATTTTTTATGCCTAGGACTATTTTAATTGTAATTGGATCAAAAAATATGAAGAACCCATAGCCTCATAATTTAAAAATGGAAAAATAGGAAAGCACATTGAGGTTAGACTATCAAGTGTTGTTGAGGTGGTAAGCATGAACCATCTCTGCTGTTTAAGGAAAAAAACTAGAACCGATTTTTTTTTTTTTTTTTTTTTAAAGACAGAGTCTTACTTCTTCACCCTGGTAGAGTGCTATGGCACCATAGCTCACACCAACCTCAAACTCTTGAGCTTAGCGATTCTCTTGCCTCAGCTTCACATGTACCTGGGACTATAGGTGTCTGACACAATGACTGGCTAGTTTTTTGTTTGTTTGTTTTTGAGACAGAGTCTTACTCTTGTTCAGGCTGGTGTCAAACTCCTGAACTCAGGCCATCTACCTACTTTGGCCTCTCAAAGTATAAATCGATCTTTCAAGATGTTAAGGGTTGGGATAAGTAGTGAGATACAATTACATGTGTGGGAGTTATTTTTTTCCTTTTTCACAAATATTAACCATACCTTCTTGGGAGCAAATGATAACTTCTTGCTTCAAGGCTCTATGTATGGCCATTCAATTTTCTCCGAATAATGAAATGTGAGCAAAAGTAAAGTGTGTTCTCTGTAGGGAAAAGATTTTAGAGGTAGTGTGTAGATACTCATGGTAACTTTTCCTTTGGTCATGAGAAGGGTAAGACTGTAGAAAGCTGACCCATGTTGCTTATGCATTATTGTAAAAAAAAAAAATTTCCTATTGTTAGTCACTAAAGTTGAGGTCATGTGACTGTAGCATGACCTAGTTTCTTTTAAGTGATGCTAGCAAATAAATTTCCAGGAGGCCTTTAATTGCATTTCAATCTCCTTTTCTTTTCAGTATTAGTCCATAGGTGGTGCTCACTTACTGTTAAATAAATTAAAAATATGAAATAATTTTAAGTGAAACTTATACTAAATTCTGGGAGTAAACATTAGGAAGCTATAATAATAATGCTAGTCCTTAAATTACTTGTTACCTCATTGAAAATAAATCTCCAGTGAAAATATCGTGACAAGTAGAGTAATAGAATTGTACAAAAATATAAGTATCTAAGAAGGGGGTGATTAATTCAGAATAGGGAAAATACAGAAAGTAAGCCTTTGACCTCTGCCCATCCATTACCAGTATCCCTCCTTACTTTACCTCTTTGCCTCCAAAGATGGACTCAGTGATAGTTTAATCATTGTTGTATTAATTTTTATTGCTTCCATAATAGATTACTGCAAACATAGTAGCTAAAATAAGAAAAATGAGTTATATTGTAATTCCTTATATTACAAATCCAACACAGGGCTTAATGGGCTAAAAAATCAAGGTGTTTGGCAGGGCTGTGTCCATTTTTGTAGGATCTAGGAGAGAGTCTGCTTTTTTCTTTTATCCAGCTTCCATAGTCTGGAAAGGGGATCATTTTCTAACATCTTCTAAGCCAACTTTGAGAGGTAAAGTCACTCCCACATTGTATGAACTTTTCCTCCTCTTCTGCCTCTTTCTTCCACTTTTAAGAACCCCGGTGATTGCATTGAGCCCGTCGAGATAATTCAGGATAGTCTCTCTATTATAACATTAGCTGACTAGTACGTTTAATTCTATATGCCACTCATTTCTCTTAGTCACGTAAGATGGCATATTCACAAATTGCAGGAATTAGGACCTACCTAGACATTTTTGCCAGGGGGAGGGTATTGTTCTACCCATCACAATCAACCATCACCTTATGAGATTTCTTAGGCCAAATATGGTTTATAAGTTAAGTTTTTAATGTCTTTAAAAACAAATATACCTTGAGGCCTTATTCAAACTTAAGTCAGACCTGTCTGTGGGGGAGCCTGGTTATTCCCTAGACTTTGCTCCATTGAAAATGTCCAAGCAAATGGAATCATAGCTACATTTGAAGCCATTTCTTGTTTTACTTTGTAGGTATACATGCTCAAGAAGTTTTCATGATTTAGACCTTAGGAGGGAAATCAGAATCACAACTCAGAACTAAAATCTAAGTTCTATTATTCAACTACGTATTTATTGCTATATCTGGATTCAGATATAAAACTTGAGCTCATTTATTTATAAAATGGGAATTTATGTCTCATTCTTCTATTTTTTCCTCAAAATCAACTCTTTATATGATGGCTTTCCCAAACATTATGTAAAATAACCTGTTGGTAAGACATATTTGAGTTTGTGAGCATGGCACTTTTTTAGGGACCTTAGTAATGTCCCAGAATGGGAGAGTGAAGTCAGTATATTTCAACTCAATGTAAAAAAGTTATTTTAGTGCAGGGGCTTAGTTAGAAGAAAATCGTGATATAATGGTTTAGTATTTGTGAAAAGAGTCAGGAGAAGATTCTGAGAGAAGGAGTTCAAACAGTCTGGTTAAATCGTAATATGAGGATTTCTGTTAAAGATTTAATTAGTAGTTTAGGAAGTTTCTGGAATGTAAAATAAAAACATTTGTAAAGAAGCTATTGGATTAATAATAAATTAAAATAAAGTAATATTAAGTAAGTATTAAATTTAATTAAAATAATACATAATAGAGTAATATTCAAGGAGATAGTAGAAGAGCAATGTCATATTAAAATAACAGTAAACTGTATGGAGGTCTCTGTCCTCATGATAAAGAAATGCTACAGAAATAGCAACTTTCAGCACACATGAAGTCACTCAAAAAGCATTGAATCAGGACAACAGTTCAATATTACTGAAGATACAAGATGATTTCCTATGACCCACAATATTGTTGGTGTTTCATTTAGCACCTAATTGCTTGACGTGCATCCTACGTGTAAGAACAATTACCAAAGATTTCTAGGATATTAAATGGGATGAATATATTGGAGTGAAATGAATCTGTGATATACCCCCATTTAAACATTTTCCAACTTCATTAAAGGGAAATTTGTCTCAAGGTTCTGGAAAGAGGCAGCTACAAGAAGTAGAGTGATGTTATCCATTGGGGATCTTAATAATGAAGTATTAACTCTAGTGGAGAGAGAATTTCCCATCTTACCTGGAGTAGTTTTGATCTAATGATTATGAGAAAGTCAATTCTCCACAATAAAATTAAGATCAGTAATACTGTAAAACCTCAAGCATCACTGTTGATTGAGCCCTTCAGGTACTCAAATTAGGAGGTGCACCAAAGTATTATGTCCAGGAAATGTCAATGTGCTATGAAAAGATGTTCATAAGGTTGTTCCAGTTGAAGGTGAAACTATTAAAAAGGTAAAGATTCCAGATTTTAATGAACTGTTGAACAGTCTGAGATTGTGTGCCTAATTACCTTTTCCTTCTCAAAAGTTATATTTTTCCCTTATTCCTCATATCCCTCATGATTATAGTGAGAACAGATAAAATAAGAATTACCTTTTGGCTAGGGTTGA
Source organism: Galagoides demidoff (assembly GCA_963574575.1). Taxonomy (NCBI): domain Eukaryota; kingdom Metazoa; phylum Chordata; class Mammalia; order Primates; family Galagidae; genus Galagoides; species Galagoides demidoff. Next base: position 24,304 of record CAUYQV010096864.1, read on the forward strand.
ATAATTTAGAAATAAGAATGTAGATGGGTGGAGGGAGGGTAATTGGTGGGCCCACACCTACGGTGCATCTTACAAGGGTACATGTGAAACTTACTAGGTATAGAATATAAATGTCTAAACACAATAACTAAGAAAATGCCATGAAGGCTATATTAATCAGTTTGATGAAAATATTTTAAATTGTATGTAAAACCAGCACATTGTACCCCATGATTGCATTAATGTACACAGCTATGACTTAATTAAAAAAAAGCTCTGACGTCAGCACTATAGAGTATACCCCCCTTAATATTTTATGGCCTTTAATAAAAAGAAGTTAAGAAAGTAAATAAATGAATAAAGTGCTCCAACTCTCCAAACTAGGGTAGTTTCAAATATGACATGAGATATATTAAAATATTGGTCATTGTTATATCAGATTCAAATTTTAAAAAATAAATAAAAATAAGTCTTACTTTATATAGAAGAAGAAGAAGAAGAAGAGGAGGAGGAGGAGGAGGAAGAAGGAAGAAGAAGGAAGAAGAAGGAAGAAGAAGGAAGAAGAGAATGTAGCACAATTTTGGCCTTCTATGGCTTGTCTCTGAGAATATTGAACTTGGAATCAAGAAAATCTGTATAAATATTACCCATTTACTAAAGTTTAAAGGGAAATAATATACCTTTTAAACCCCAAGGAAGCAAAAAGATGTATCTTTAAGTTAAGGAGGGAAGTTGAAGAAAGAGGTATTAATAAAAAATATAGTATATTATATATCTAGATTAGTGGTTCTCAGACTTGTTAAAGCACAGATTCCTGCCTCCCACCTCCAGTTATTTAGTAGATTTGTGTTAAGCTTAAAATTTAAATAACCAGTTCTTAGGTGATATTGATACAGCTGGTCTAAAGCTCTAGAAACACTGGTACAGAGTAATGAAGAAAAAATGTAAAATAATTCCTTAGGAATATGGAAAAAAAGTGTATGTCTATCAATAATCCACCATGGTGTCACTTCCTCCCTAGATTCAGGTGTTTAAATAGGTTCTGTGACTGCAAAGTCAGTAAGAGTGATTTGGAGATTAAAAGAAGATCTCAATGTGGAACGTTAGTGTGATTCTTGAGGGTAGAGTTTTAAATGAGGTAGAAATGCAATATTTTTGCAACCTGATGGACTGGGAATTCAGTATATTCAGCTGCCACTAATTAAACTCCTAAGATAACTGTGAAATATATACTTGGCTTGTCACCCCTGATTTAAAAGAAATGTCAGTATGCTGAATATGGCAATAGGGACATGGTTGCTAGAGTCCTTAATAACAGGGCATTTGACAGTTATGGAGTAGCTCAAATGACAGTTTCTAGTAATAAAACTCTTATGTTTGGAATAATTTGAGGCCAGAGCTGAATGTAATATACGTATAACATATTATACGCATTTTTTAAAATGTTGTAATTTAGTATATGCTTAAAATAAATTACAATCTCCATGTCCTTACCAAAGCAGAAATAAAAAGCATCAGCATCAAGGATGTTGATGATATATACAACAATTTTCACAAATATAATTGACCCTTATAGTTAGGATATGTAGAAGCCAATCCCAGCAATGTCTTCTTTCATTATGTAAAATTCATTTGAATAATGGTATTTGAGTAATTCCATTTGCATTGGTTGACGTAATTGTACAAAACTGAATCAAGTTTTCATATATATACACACACTACCAAGTATGTGAACATTATCTGTTCCAACTACTTTTTAAGTTTAGAAAGCAGAATTTTTACTTTAGAAACTTTTTTACTAGGTATAAAAATCTAAGCTGCCAGTTTTAACCTTCTGGTACTTAATGACGTTGCTTCACTGTTTTGTGAGATGGATTATTTTATGACCAGAAGTCTTCTGTCATTAATATCTTTTGCCTCTCAATGTAATGTGTACTTACTGGCTTCTTTTAAAATTGGTTTGGAGCAATTTGATATGTCTTTTTAAAATTCTTTAAAAAATTTTTTTCCTGAATGTTTTCTGCACAACTAAGGACACAACATTCAAAGCAAATAGAAAACCTTTAGAATAGGAACAGATATTTGTATTTTATGAATTGGACAAAAGTTTGATAACTAGGATCTACAGATAACTCAGATTAATCAACAACAAAAAAGAGCTAACCATCCCATTTATCACTGGGCAAGAGATAAGAATAGAACCTTTTCCAAGGAAGACAGACAGATGGCTAACAAATGTGAAAAAATACTCCTCATCCCTAATCATCAGAGAAATACAAATCAAAACCATCCTGTGATATCACCTAACCCCAGTACGATTAGCCCACATAACAAAATTCCAAACTTGCAGATGCTGGTGTGGATGTGGAAAGAGGGGACCACTTTAACACTGTCAGTGCAACTGCAAATTAATACAGCCTCTTTGCAAAGAAGTATGGAGAATCCTCAACAAACTCAAATCAGACCTCCCATTTGATACTGTAATCCTATTAGTAGGCATCTACCCAGAAGAAAAAAAGATCACTTTATCATAAAGATATATGCACTAGATTTATAATTGCCAAAATGTAGAAACAACCTAAATGCCTATCAATTCAGGAAAGTAGTAATAAGCTGTGGAATATGCAAACCATAGAATACTATTCAGCCATAAAAAGATGGTGATTTTACACCATTCATGTTAATTCAGACAGAGTTGAAACACATTCTTATCAGTAAACTATCAGAAGAATAGAAAATCAAATATCCAGTATACTTGATACAAATATGAAGCTAGGAGATGATCTAATTCACAGCCACACAGGATAAAACTTCAATTCAAGTTGGGGGGAGGAGAAACAAGGGAGATATAGAAGGGGGGTAGTTTGGGGTACTTCCACTGAATGGGCACAATCTAGGGGGGTATGGCACATAACTACAAGAGGGACTATACCCAATGAATTCAAATTTTGTGATTTGGTTGTATATACCCTCAGATTAAACAGAAATTTAAAAAAAATTTTTTTAACATTTAGTTTCCAAATATTAAGGGGGTATAGATATGTTTGATATATGGCTTAAGTCAGGGTTGCAAATGTGTCCATCACTCAATAGTGTTCATTGTACCCCATTAGGTGAGCTTTCCCCTTACCCGCCCTTTGCTTGATTTACAATGACTTTTACCTTCTTCTAGGTGCCTATGTGCCCATCAGATATTTCCAATTTAATAGAGAATACATGTGGTGTTTGCTTTCTCATTCTTGGTATACTTTACTTGAGATAATTGTCTTTAGTTCCTTCCAAATTGGTGAAAAAGGCATTAATTAATCTTTTCATATGGCTGAATACACATAGTATACAAGTACCACTCATGAACCAATGGGCTCTTAGGTTGAGTCCATATCTTTGTAATTGTAAATTGTGCTGCAATAAACATTGAAGTGCAGGTCTATTTTTGACAAAAAAGACTTCTTTTATTTGGGTGAATACCCAGTAGTGGGATTGCTGGCTTTAAATGTAGTTTTCGTAATTGTGTGTGTGCGCGCGTATGTGCATGCACTTGAGTTTTGGTTTGTTGAGTTTCTTGGGCCTTTAAGTTTATAGTTTTCAGGAAAATTGAAAAAGAATCTCATTATCTCTCTTAGACTTTTCTACCCACCATTCCTCTCCTTTGACGTCTCCTATTATTGTACATTGGATTTGTCTGATAGCTCACTGATATACTGTTAATTTATTGAGATTTTTTTCTTAGAAAAACTTTTTTTAACCTATATGCGTTTTATTTTGGTTAGTTTCTATTACTACCACTTTAAGTTTCTGTGGTGCATATTCTCCAGCAAATTACCCGCAGGGCATTTTTCATCTCAGACTTTTTTTTTTTCATGGGTAGAATTGCAATCTGGGTCTTCTAATTTTTTCATTAATTATTTTCTTATTTCAAGATTTTCTAGATGTTCAATTTGGGTGTTTTCTTCCTTTTTCTTTTAAGATATTCATATTTTATCTACCTGATGGAGCATATTGAGTATTGTTATAATAAAATTTTCAATGTTCTCGATTACTAATTCTAAGATCTGCAAAGTCTGGCAATTAAGTTCACAAACATCCTAGAAAAGGTGCTGTGTACCACATTGCTGAATATCACTACAGTCACTTTAAAAGTACTCCTCTTGGAAGCTATAGACTGATGCCAGTGCCTAGTTCACTCTTCAAAGCAATTTTGGAATTCTTTCTCTGGATTAAAAATCAGAGAGGTCTTTGTACAAAGTTTAACAATTAAGTTCATGAACTTGCCACTGTGCACTTACATTGGCAGTCCTGTACAAACAACTTGGTGAGGTTGTCCCTCTGCGTTTTACAGCAGCGTTTATGTTGACATGTGGCTGTATCTTGCTAAGTAGCAGGTATTACTGTTGCATGTTTTTGGTGCTGAATGACAACAACTCTAGGTTTGGCTCCCCCCTTCATGCACAGTGGCTCAGGAACTCTAGTCAGGTAAAGAAGTTTGGACAATTATTGGGCTACTTTTTTTTTTTTTTTTTTTTTTTGGTCTGGGTCATTAGGTATTGAAGGCCAGAGAATAAATAAATTCAGTCAATTTTACTCCATCTTTGTCAGATACTAAGGGTGCCACAGACCAATATACAAAGTGAAAATATTTAACTTAGAAGTACATAAAATATTCTGTAACATCAGTGGAACATTTAAATGGAAACTACATTATTAACTTCAGTGCATGAGTATTCTCTACAATTGAAATCAAAATATGCAATTTTATCTGTGCTTCTGCCCCAGTTATATAGTAACTGCCCATAAAGAAACCTAATTGTCAATAATATCTGGATGGTCAATTTTTATATGAAGTAGATTGATGCTGTAATAATAATGGCAAGATTTTTAAAAAATATGCAACATACATCCATTTCATCTTGCTGTCAATTTTCCCTTTGAAATATCATGAAAGAAATGTAGAACACAATGCAGTGAGTACAGTAAAAGCTCACTGTAAGAGTGAGGAAACACATTCAGTGTGAAATGAAAGGTTATAGTTCCACTGGACATAATGCAATGATATTGTTTAGGAATATATTTCACCAAAAAAAAAAAAAACATAAATAGAAAGATCTATTTAAGGATCTTTGAAATAAGATCTATTTAATAAGATCTATTAAATTAAATAAAAGATCTATTTAAATAAGATCTAAATAAAAGATCTAATTAAATAAGATCGATTTAATAATCTTTGAAAATTCAGTGTGTTTACAAGTATTTTATTTCATTAAAAGGCAACTTCAATCCATATGGGAAAAATAATTTGTTCTAAAACTTCAACAAAACTAGATCAAGGACAGCTCTGACCTCGTTCTTTGTAGAAGAATAATATCCATTACATAGACATTAATTTGGAACTGGGGTCATATACAGATTTCAAAGTTCTAAACATATGAATGAATCCTTTCTGGGCAATTAAGACAGATTTATTTAAAGGCAAATTAAAACATGCAGTAAACTATATTTTACCATGTGTATTTTTGGTATAATAAAATTTATTTTACAAAATTAATTACTTAGAGAATATTGAAACCTAAACATAAAAAATAGATACATATTTTAAATTCTGAAAATGTAAAAATCACTATCCTAGAATAGCTTTGTTTCAGTAGTAAGCTGATTTCCCAGGTCATACCAACCTAGAGTTAAATATGGAATACTACTTCCACATTGATTTTCCATGTGTTTTTAGATTAGTTACATTTTATTAGTTCACCTTAAAGTTGTGGTATTTGACTGATTTAGCACGTTATGATTCCTAATACATTACATTTGATATGTGCAGATATTAGGTTGGGCAAAGAAAATATATTACTACTAAAATTAAATGTATTACAACATTATTGATCTCACCCGTGATTTACTTCTAGATACATGTTTGAGAAGCTATCTAAATCAGCTGCTGAAGTAAAAGGAAGGAGGATTAGAAAGCGGGAATAAAAGAAGGAAAAAGAAAAATAGGAAATGGAAAGCATTCAAAGGCTAGCGATTCTTTTAGACTTTTTCTTGTGTCTTTTTTCACATCTACTTCAGCAGTCTCCTTTACCAAAACAGTTTTCTAGAGTTCTCTGATCACATAGGATAACTACCCTAAACTTCCATATTTTAAATGTCTTTTAGTTTTGCCAGCAGAGAAAAGCTAGTTATCTCTGAACACTAATGTATAATGCTCATAGCAAATCTGAAAGTTGTTTCCAATCCTGGTTCAAGCATCTGGACAGAGTTGAAGAAATGGTAGGAACCTAGTTTGTGAATCGAGAGAGCTGGCAACCCTAAGGGAGGAGAAAGAAATTTTCGGAGAAAAGTTTTGTGATAAGCTGAACAGAACTGCCAAAATGTATCTATGATACAGGAATTTAAATAAAGATCAACCTGTCTGACCTGGAAAAGTTTTATATAATAGCCAGGCAGAATCCTTATTAAGAGGGAAAAACATAACACAACTTTTCACAATGGATCCTATTTATTTTATCTATTCTCACCATATCCCAGTGTGACCCTCTGCTCAACTTTTATCTGTTTGATCTTACTTGTGTTAAATTTCTATTTCTCCTATATTCCCTTTTACCCTTCTATAGGAATTTTCCCTGTATTTTAATACTAATATAAAGTTACTATTCTTTTATGAAGCCTGTTCCAAATTATAATCCATGTTACACTTGGTTGATTATGTGTTGTGATATTATTATTTTTATGTAATAGTATTGTTTTGCTAGTTCTCTAAAGCTTATACTGTATACATTATATTTATTCCCTATAATTGCTCAAATATAGTAAGTAACCCTTATAAAATTGTTTTATATCAACTTCAGGTGAATTTGCTTTAAGAAATTTATATTAGACCATATATGTAAGAATATATGATAAACCTAATGAAAACCAAGTCCCAGGAAGTATCAGAAGTGTCCCCGTCTCTCATATTAATACATTTATTTTAGCTATCTAAGTGCATAAGGGAATAAAAAATGTAACAGAAAGTAAAACTCACTTTTCCAAAGCCAATTTGATCAACAATTATACTTAAACAACTCAATTGAAGTCACAATTTGCAAAGAGGAAAATGTGAATTTAAAATTCCACCTTAAAATTATTCCCTCTGTCCACAAACTCAGGTATCACACTCTTTATTAGGCATGATTAATTTTTTCTTTTTGCACCAAGTTCAAATATAAAGTCATTTCTAATTTTAGTTAATAATTTATTCATACACACATTTCAAGAATTTTGAAAGATTAATTCAAGGCCACTATATGAAATTGGAGATTTAATATTAAGCCTTATAAGCTCAAACTTTTAAATAAGGGGAGGAAATATATTGAAAACATTTACCGAGGCGTGGTCTATATTTAGAAATGTAGTCAACCTCTGTGTTTCTTAATGCTGGACTGAAGTTTGGTTGGGTTTCTCAGGAATCAGCCCTTACTCCAGACAACTGCAATTGTCAAAAGCTGAGCACAGCTATTGTGTACTTCAATTACAGAGCTAGTTATGATAATTTAGAGGTAACTGAGACTGCTATAACTCTATAGGGTTAACACATAGATATAAGAAAAGTTCATCCCTTGTGATCTATTCAAACCTGATATGGACTGAATTGAGTCTCCCAAAGTTAATATGAAGGCCCTAACCCCAAATATGACTGTATTTGGAGATAGACGATTTGGGGAGGTAAATCTTCATCTTCTGGAATTGTTGGCTTTATAAGAATAAAAAGAGAAAAGGAGATGTCTCTCAGCTCTATGTGAGAATACCCTTTGCAAGTCAGAAAGTGAGCCCTCACCAGAACTGCACCATACTAGCAACCCAGTTTGGGACTTTCAGCTTCTAGAATTGTGAGAAGTATATTTCTATTGTTTAAATCTAATAGTCTTTAATATTTTTCAAGCCAGACTGAGATGAATAATATATTGTCTGATTGAGTGCACTGTAATATAATCATAGCAATTATAATGCTGTGTGTGTGCGTGTATGTGAGAGAGGGCATGGAGAAAGAGAGAGAGAGAGAGAGGTGTAAAATAGCATAAACACGAAGGAAATGGTTTTGTGGGAAAGAATTAAGGTGGGGACACATAAATTAAGAACATAGCAAAAGTATAAATTATTTATATTTCATGAAAGTGAGGTTGTATCAAGCTGTCAATAATATTACTGCAAATATGGATGAATTAAATATGTCTGTGAGCTATTTTTGCAAAAATTATAACAGAAAAATAAACCTTAACTAAAGTAAAGTTAAATACTGAATTGTTAGTCTTTTATATTGGTAAAGGAATATAAAACTTTCCTCAAGTTAACTCCAATGATCAAATTTAAAAACCCCCTGTCTAGTCCTGAACTACTTCAATTCTAAGCCCACAAATAGCATTATCTTCTTTGGACCATATGTTCCATCCAACATAATTTTTTAAAAGAGCAAATACTATCCAATCTGAGTTTTAAAAAAGTGTTGAGTTGAATTAATTTTGTTGTTACCTTTTTATAACGGACTTTAATGAAGAGATATCTTTTAGATATTAAGGTGTATCTGTTAATTTTTATTATTAGAAGGCCAAAGTCCAGAGATCAGGTCACAGAAGATAGCATAATGATGCAAGGCCTGGGAGGATTAAAAAGTAGGTCCAAGAGCCTTCTATTTATCTTGTTTTATTTTATTTTAGTGTGGTAGGAACACTTAATATGAGATCTACCTTCTTAAGAAATATTTAACTTTATAATACATTATTTTTAGGGAGAAAGTCATACAGCAGATCTCAAGACTTACTCATCTTGCAGGATTTAAACTTTATGCCCATTAATTACTTCTCAATTCCCTCTCCCCTCAGCTCTTAATAACTCCAGTTCTGCTCTTTGATTCTATGAATTTGACTATTTTGAATAATTTACAAAAATTAAATCATACAGAATTTCTCTTTCTGTGACTAGCTTATATCACTTAGCATGGCAGGCTCAAGTTTCAACCGTGTCTCAAACTGTGAAATGCCCTCCTTCTTTATAAAGGCTGAATAGTATTTTAACTTTAAACTGTTAGGAGAATAGTATTTTAGTGCATATATATATATATACATTTTCTTCATCTATTCATCTACAGGTAGAAAGATCTGCAAACATTTGCTTTATATCTTGTCTATTGTGATTAGTGCTGCAATGAACACAGGTGTGCTAATAGCTCTTCAAAACTCTGATTTCAGTTCTTTTCGATAAATATCCAGAAATTGGATAAGCAATTCTATGTTTTTAATTTGTTGAGAAACCTCAATATTGTTTCCATAGCAGCTGTGCTTTTTTGCATCCCCCCTCAGAAGTGTGCAAAGGTGCAAATTTCTCTACCTCCTCATCAAGAATTGTTTCTTGCTTTTGTTTTCTAATAGTCATCCTGACAATTGAGGTAATATCTCATTGAGGTTTTCATTTGAATTTCCCTGATGATTGTGATGTTAAACATAAGCCTAGGAATAAATCCATGCACATGTGGCCAACTTATCTTTGACAAGGGAGCCAAGAAGACGCAATGGGGAAAAGATAGTCGCTTAAACAAAGGGTGGCAGGAAAATTGGATATCTACACATAAAAGAACAAAATTGGACCCTTATTTTGCATGGTACATAAAAATCAACTGAAAATATATTAAAACTTCAATGTAATTCTGGAGACTCTAAAATTTTTAGGAGATAATATTGAGAAATAAAACATGATACTTTGATATTTGTATATATTATACAATGACTAAATCAAGCTAATTAACAAATACATTTTCATCTAATTTTTGTGCTGAGAATATTTAAATCCTACTCTCTTAGCAATTTTCAAGTATACAATACATTATTATTAACTGGAGATACCCTGTTGAAAAATAGATCTCTTGGGGCGGCGTCTGTGGCTCAGGGAGTAGGGTGCCAGCCCCATATACCAGAGGTGGTGGGTTCAAACCTGACCCTGGCCAAAAACTGCAAAAAAAAAGAAAAATAGATCTCTTGAATTTATTCCTCTTGTCAAACTGAAATTTTGTATCCTTTGACTCACATCTTCCTCATTCTCCCTCAGCCATAAATATATATAACTTTTGTCAATTAAAAAAAAACAGAAATACAGGTTCCCAAGTTGAGGGTAAAAGTCCAAAATTTTATTAAAATGGAAAAAAGAAAGAAAATATGGGAGGAACATTCATGACATTGGATTTGGCACAAGCAACAATAACGAAAATAAACAAATGAGACTAAATAAAACTATCTGCACAGCAAAGGAAACAATAAACCTATGGAATGAAAAGACAATCTACAGAATGGGAGAAAATATTCACAAACCATAGAAGGAAGGTCCCCAAATTACAATGCTTTCAATTATAATTTTTTTTTTACTTGAATGGTACTAAAGCTAAACCTGTTCAGTAGAAATCGTCTTCAAGTACTATTTCTCAAATTATCACTCCATTTTTTTAGTATAATATTTTAAAAAGTACATGAGATATTCAAAATTTCAATCTATTCTTTGTGCTACATATTTTTGCCCAACTGTAAGCAAATGTTAGGGTTCTGAGTATGTTTAGGTTACACTAAGCCATGATGTTTTATAGATTATCTTCACTTTTAACTTACGATATTTTCAACTTAGGATGGCTTTATCGGGATGTGAACTCTCATAAACTGAGGAGCATTGGTATGTAATAAGGAGGTCATCTCCCAAATCTATAAGGAACTCCTCCAACTGAGTAGTAAAAAACAACAGCAAAACATCCTAATAACCTAATGGAAAAAATGGGCTAAGTACTTGAACAGATATTTCACCAAGTGTGGCATGGTCAAGCAGGTGTAGGAAGCTTCTATTCTGAAGACACAAAATATTAACAATGGTGTTTTCCCAAAGAGGAATGGCCTTGACTAAGTTTTGGAACAATGAGTACTTTAAGTACTTAACAGTGACTATACTCTATAGACAGAGTCCATCTGATCAAACAATATTGATCTAGCCTCAATTTTGAGAGTTATAGAAAAAGGCTGGAAAAGCCTGGGTTTAGAAGTAATAATACCAAATATCTATCTTCACTACTAATTATACACTAGGATTTAGTTAAACTTGCATATAACATTTGATACTGAAAGAAACAGCTAAGATTTATATAATCTTGGAACCATGGGGGAGAAAAAGTAATTGTGGCCACAAATGAGAGGATGAAGACAGAGGAGAGAGAACATGTAAGGAAAGTCGAGCTGTAACTTGTACAGCTCAGACTGTGGCCAGAACTTAAAAGGCCATGAATATTTATTGAAGGAAAATATGGTGGAATGGATCAGTGGCTGAGTAATAAGAATTCTTCATAGGAAGGCAGTTTACCATATTTTGCCATGAAAAATGTGCTGCTGTGCACAATGAGCACCCATGTATCTGGCCCAAACTTTCAGGAAAATGATCCTCTAGAAAGTGGCCAATTCTTGGCCAAGAGAAACACACCTGGGAGGACTAACTCTCCCTGGGGAATGTACAGATCGCATGGGCCTCCCACAGCCACCTGCTCTGTGAAGGCTGTCCTTTCCCTCTCTCCTAGGAGCCTTCTCTACTCTACCACAGTGGAACAGCAGACTGAGATGACAGCATGTATGGCTGGTGGGGTAGGATCTTTTGAGGCCACTAGGCGGGACCTTGGGGCCTGCACAGGGCTTCCTGTCTCCTACATGTACCTGGTCTGGTGTCTCAGACCTTGACCCTCACCCTGCAGGAATACAGCCTGCCTGGCCATCCCTGCCACCACCCCATCCCTAGACTGAGGCACTTGGCAGAGCCTCCTACCACAGCCTACTCCTACCAGATGCCAAATCCTCCAGAACTGGCATCCCCTGCAGGCAACACTAGGCAGCAGCCTACTGGGCCCCCTGCTCCTGAGTTATTATTCACGCACTAATGTCCATCTTTATTTTTCCCTTCAAAATTTGGGCTAAAACCAGTATATGATATGATACATAGAAAATTATGGTATATGGTGGGAGGAGGGTAGGTTAAGATAATACTTTAAATTTCAATTCTAGCATATTCTAAAATTCAACAATCTTTAAAACCCCATGTTAGAAACACAGAAATTTGCCTCCTGCTCCTGCTGTTACACAGCCCTATTACCTGGACAATCTTTAGCAACGTAGAGTATGGTTTCATATTTCTAAAAATGAATGGAATACCTATATTCAATACTTGCTGGGAGAGTAAACGATATATGCGTCAAGACACTGAATGTAGAAGATTAACTGGAAGGAGTCACAAGACTCAGCATATAATTTTACTCACGGAAAGATTTATTACAGTGATTTATTAAGGATACATGGCCAGATCATATGGGAAAAGACACAGGTCAAGAGTGGGAGAAGCCACGTACAATTTTCCTTACGTTCTCTCTCTCCTATGAGAGATTACACAGAGTACATAGCTCCCCAGCAACAAAAACAAGGCGACATGTGTATGTTCTGCACAGGGAAGCCCATTAGAGATTCAATGCTTGGGCTTTTATTGGGAGCATAGTAGGTACCCTCTACCCAGTGCATCCCCAAATTCCAGACTCCCAGATGAAAGGCAGATATTCAGCACAAACCTCAACGTGTGCATGAGCAGTCTGGTTTCGTGAGTCACTTTTATCAGATAGAAAACGATGACAATACTCCTAAAATCCACGTTTCCACATGCCAGTCAGTGGCTAGCTTTGCTAGCACAGATAAGGATAACAGTTTTAGGCCTGTGTCTGCACAATGTACAAGGCATATTTCAGGACTTGAGATAGAGTAAATATGTCCTAAGTTTCTCTACCTTCCCAACTCATTCATGCTCAGCTCCAGCAGAACCATAGGTCACCCTACTGTCACTACCACCTTCCTGAAAATGTTTCTGTGTAATCTTTACTTGATGCCCTACCATAATACTTCTGCTTCTATTACCATCAAAATGGTTTGTGAAACTTCAGGCTTTCCTTGTCAAATCAAATCATTGGCCTCAAATCAAATTCTAGGTTTTGTTTTGTTTCTGTCCCTAATTTCAAGGAAGGAAGAGATAGCTTCCATTATCTGATTTTGTATAGAGATGTGGTTTAATTTTATTGACAAAACCAATAAAGCATACAATTCTTATTCAAATATCCAGGCAAATATCTCTGATGCAGAGCCCCACACAAAGATATATTCATTGCAATGACAGGCCAATCCTCAACTATTTGATTTCTTAAGTTCAGGACCCTCTGCATTACTTGATTTTCTAAGGTAGAAATCCAAAGCCAGGTGTGTTCTCATGAGGAATTTCTGTGTGAGCTGATCTTGCAATCTATATGCTTGAAGGACCTATATGATTCTAAAGAAATTCCAGACTCCTATAAAAGCTTTTCAAATATAGTGCTTCAAGTTCAGAGAAGCTACCTGAGTTATACTAGACTTATCAATCCATAGACAGTACACAGACAGCAAATTTAGTCATTTGGATTCTCTACATGGGACCTCACAAAGTGCTGGTTACCTGCATGCTTAGATGACAGTCTAAGAAAGACTCTGCTTTTAACCTCATTCACATTATTGACAGAAATCTTTTCTTTTAGTTGTAGGAATACAGTTATTGCATTCTTTTGAGGGATCAGCCAAAAGTCATCGTAATTTCCTAAAAGCTGCTCTAATGTTCATGCCACAGTCCTCATAGGTCTTCATACAGTATCACAGTTTACTCCTTCAATGTCAATAACAGGATCCCTCAGGTTGTATCTCCTCAAACTTTGAGTCTATCAGACTTACACTTATATAATCAACAGCGATAAGTTCTTGCTTTAAGGGATTCATGTAGTTGGTTAAGTTTACCCTGATAAGTTCACTATCTCAAGGTCAATGTATAGAGTAGTAATTTTAATTTCAACTGCAATATACCTTTTGCCTCATACCTTATGATCATGGGAATAACACCAGATGGAAAGGTGTCCTTTGGTCATCTATGAATTCTACTTAGTGTAGCTACTAATCAATGATTTAGCTTACCTGACTTCTAAATAATCATAGCATAGTTGCTAATCAGTGATTTAACATAGCTATACCTCTAAGTAATCATACCCATATTAAAGATCCATAGGGTTATATCTTTAGATGTTAAATATAGGCTTGACTATAAATCTTTTCATTAACTATTCCTTCTTAAAAGTGACTTAATATTCTCTCTCTACTCCATGTCTTTCCATTATAACTTTGCAAAATAGACTCATAAAGAGTTATTTACTAAAAATAAGTCAAAAAGTGCTTATGCACATTTTTAAGCTTAAGTTGAAATAATGACATTCAACTTCAATCTCAGCCTGAGAAACATGACGAATAAGACTGGTGACAACCAGCCTACACAGCAGGTGAATCCATCCTTAAATGGGATAAATGTGTCCTGTTGCATATACTAAATTATGATTTAATCACTACTTCTATAGAGGGATATTTATGGGTATATACACATACACACTCTTAACATTTTTTAAAGTCAAAATGCATTAACGTTTCATGTATTACAACAATCTAATAGTATCTTTTAGGACAATGACTTCAGAAAAGAACTTAGTGGGAGAAAACAATACCAAGTCCTTGGGTGAAAATGGACATAGAGAGTTTGAATGACATGAATATACAAGACAGCTTTACGTTTTCAGAATAGAAAGTGAATGATGAAAGCAATTAGAGAAAGACATATTTATCCCATTATCAGGAAACAGTTTTAGATGTTTGATAATGTACTGGCAATTCTCATGTGGATATGTGGGAAATAATTATAATGAAACCTATGAAAGACAAATAATTTTTTGAATTTGCTGTTCATCTTGCTCAGCCCCTTGTAGAGTATCACTGTAGTTTATCTTTATTTGTCCTAGAGAAAAGATGAAATATAATTCCATCAAAGTGACATCTTGATATACTTTCTCTTTACTTTGTCAAATAGAATTTGGATAAGAAAGTAAAAGTAATTTTGCTTTGAATTTAGTTAAAAATTGATACTGCCTACAAGCAATAAGTTCTTCTTCTTCTCCAAGTTTGGTTTCTAAATATCTTCTCCACTAAAAAGAACCAGAGCAACTTGGTGAAATGACTGATCCAAGATCTATCTGGGGGCTGATAAAGTAATGGAATAAACTGGAACAGAATTTTATGCCAGAAAGAAAGAAATATATATACACACACATTGATCTATCTATCTACCTACCTACCTACCAATCAATAAAGGTAGGAAAGAAAGAAAAATAAAACATCCTTAGAATAGAAGAAATGATGGAGTTTGAAAAAACAATTACCATTTTGTAGCTGTCATACTAATAATGGATTTAGGCAAGAATCACTGATAAATATTCATATTTGTTGTCTAGAAGTTTGATGAGAGGTGGATTTATTACATAGTTCCAAGCATCACTTTATGAATTATATATTAATTACAAAAGATAAAGTAATACTTTTGTAGTGGGAAATATGGAGAGTATTACTGTATCTTATTTTTTTTATTAAATGATAGTTGTGTACATTAATGCAATCTGATATATGTACACCATGGAATACTTTATCTTATGACCTTAGTTAACATCTATATAATAATAGCATAAAATTTATACCATATGACTCTGCATATGGAACCTAGCAGAAATGGGGAACCATGTTTTTGGCATTCCTGCCAAAAATGCATACATTAAATCTCATCCAGGGAAGCATCAGACAAATCAAAGTAAGGGTCATTCTACAAAATGCACCTTTCAAAAAATACTATCAAAGAGAAGCAAAAACTGAGCAACTATTCCAGGTGCAAACATTAAAGTGACATGAAACCTAAATGTAATGCATGATTCTGAGTTAGACTCTGGACCAGGAAGAAAGAAAAAGGTAAAACAAAAAAAAATCTGAACAAAAAATCCTAATGATAGAATTTGATTAAGCACTATAGGTAGTACAAAAACATTCAATGTATTAATTTTGATGATAATATGATTATCTAAGAGAATATACTTATTTCTATGTAAGAAACAAAAGAGAATTCATTGAAATGCCATGATGTCCGCAACCTAGTCTCATAGGACTTAGAAGAATAATGTAACACAAAAATAGATTTCTTGTATCTTTTTTGTAAGTTTAAGATTATTTCAAAATTAAAAGAAATTAATTTACTCAAACATGACAACACTGAGAATCAGTAATAAAATATTGGAAATTTTTGTAGACAAAGTATCAAGATTTAGTTCCCATTTTAATTACATATTCACTGTGGATGAACTACATACTCTACTCCATGTAATTACCCTACATCATTTTAACTACGTTGGAATCACCCACAGAAGGACATAAACTCAATATTAAAGATATGTTAGAACATAAACTCAATATTAAAGTTTCCACTTGGAAATGGCATTTTTCTTTTTTTTTTTCAGTTTTTGGCCAGGGCTAGGTTTGAACCCACTACCTCCAATATATGGGACCAGTGCCCTATTCCTTAGGTCACAGGCACCAACCTGGAAATAGCATGTTTAAACAGATATACCCAATTCACTGGCCAAAGTTGGCAAGAAAGTGTTATCCTACCATTTGTACCTATTAAAAATGGATTTAAATTTTTTCATTTAACTTTTTAATATGGTTCATGTTACATAATTAAAAAGTAAAAAAAACAGGCAGAATTGGCACATGTATTAGGCTTAAGTTTATTTGTAAAATATTAAACAACTACTAAACGTCTTTAAAAAATCAAGTGAAATCAATTTTATACCAGTACATTTCTTTTAGCCAACTTAATATTTACACTGGTGTCCTCAGTTTGCATTTTTTAAAAATTCTTATTAGTCTTTTCTTTCATGTTTATTTGGGAGTCATAAGAATGAGAATAATTAACATATGCTTTCTGAAAGCTTTTGGGAAAAGTTTTCACATTCGAACTGGCCCTCTCTTTTATATCACAGCGACCAATACCTGAGCTCCACAGGAGTCAAGGTAGTGAAGTCCTTCAAAGCAAGAATTTTTAGAGTCCTCAGTTTAAATCTGAGCTCCAGCACTCAGTAGCTGAATGACCTTGGATTAATTCCTTATACTATCTGTGACTCCATGTTATGATTTATCCTATTATCCATGATAAATGGCATTAATTACCATAAACTTAAGATATTTGTTATGCTGATAATATGAATTAACATTTATGAAAGGCCTAGAAGAGGATCAGGAACATGGCAAGCTCTAAATAAACATTTATTAAATAAAATTGTTCTCTAAAATCATTTTAAAGTTAAATAATAAACTGAAATAGCATTAGTATTATGATGTCATGGTGGCTTAGACCCAAAATTTGAAGGTCTGCATAGTAAGACCTATAAGATTAACATTTATTTGTCTTGACTTTTCTTATCTGTGTAAGGGGGAGAATAATCGTTGACCTTCCTACTCTAGACCAATGGTTCTCAACCTCTGGGTCATGACCAATAAAAATACATCCTGCATATCAGATATTTACATTATGATTCATAACAGTAGCAAAATTACAGTTATGAAGTAGCAATGAAAATAATTTTATGGTTGGGGGTCACCACAACATGAGGAACTGTATTAAAGGGTTACGGCATTAGGAAGGTT
>CAUYQV010096865.1:0-17039 GCA_963574575.1 Galagoides demidoff
GACTCGCTTGAGCCCAGGAGTTGGAGGTTGCTATGAGCTGTGATGCCATGGCACTCTACCCAGGGGGATAACTTGAGGCTCCGTCTCAAAAAAAAAAAGAAATCGGCCTGGGTGAAAATTTTATGAAGAGGACCCCCCCCAGGCAATTGAAGCAACATTAAAAATACACTACTGGGACCTGATCAAATTAAAAAGCTTCTGCACACCCAAAAGCACAGTAGGTAAAGCAAGCAGACAGCCCTCAGAATGGAAGAAGATACTTGCTGCTTATGTCTCCAACAAAGGTTTAATAACCAGAATCCACAGAGAACTCAAATGTATTAGCAAGAAGAGAACAAGTCATCCCCTCTCAGGGTGGGCAAGAGACTTGAAGAGAAAATCCTCTGAAGAAGACAGATGCATGGCCTACAAACATATGAAAAAATGCTCACCATCCTTAATCATCAGAGAAATACAAATCAAAACTACTTTGAGATATCATCTAACACCAGTAAGATTAGTCGATATCACAAAATCACAGATGCTGGCATGGATGTGGAGAATAGAAATGTATTTTTAACCAGCCTTACCAGATGAATAGTAATGATAGTCTTGTTAAAAAATAACTTTTGTTTTGTCCTTTTTTTTTTTTTTTTTTTTTGACAACATCTAACTCTGTTGCTCCAGGGTCCAGGCCTTGTAATTTTCCTATTTTTAGTAGAGATGGCATCTCAAATCCTTGAGCTCTAGTGATCTTCCTGTCTTGGCCTCCCAGAGTGCTCAGATTACAGGCATGAGCCACCTAGCCTGTTGGCTCTCTTTAATTTAGTTTGTCTCAAATTTGTTAACTTTTTCTTATTTTCCCTGTATCTTTTCTATTTAATTGCCTGTCCCTTCATAATTTCTCAGAATGTGTTCATACACTATTTATTTCAAACTTTCTTCTTTTAAATGTGTGCATTTAAGATTGCAAATCCCCTAATATATACAAATTCCATTCCTTATCTTAGACATGCTACATTTTTTTTATCATCTAACAAAAATTATAATGTCATTTAAATTGAAAATGCATCTGTGACCCATGATTTATTTAAGAGTTCCTTGTTTAATTTTTAAGATTTGGTGTATGTTTAGTTGCCCTTTACTATTGTTATCAATGTTGATTTTAGCTTAATGCCACCTAATTCTATATATGGTCAATATTGGTAAATGTGAAGTAATAAATTGAAAAGAATAAATATTCTGTAAGTATCAATTATAATGTTCTAAGTCCCCTAGTTATGTTAAATGTGGACATGGTTTTAATCAGATATTTTACTCACCTACCCGTTCTCCCAGGGAAATGTGAACACTATGAACTTGTCCTGAACATTGTGAACCCGCCTTTTTCTTCTTTTGTTCTGTCAAACTTTGCCTTATGAATTTTAAAGCTGTGTTACTGAGTCTATAATAAGTAGAACTCTCCTAGAAGATTTATATTTTTACCATTATCAAATATCCTTCTTTATCTCTAGTAATTCTATTTGCTTTAAGATCTGTTTTCCTGAAATAATAGCTACAGCAACATTACCTTAGTCCATTACTTTCATGGTCTAAGTCATTTTCACATCTCTATGTCCTCAATGTTTCATCTGCATATTTAAGTTTTTTGTTTGTTTTATTTCAATCGAAATATATTTAAGTTTTTTGTTTGTTTTGTTTCAATACGAAATATAATTAAATGCAATGATATAATTATCATTGCATTTAACTTAGTTACTAACAGCTATGGTAAAATCTACATTTGTTCTTTGTTTCATGTTTGTCAAATATGTTTAAATTGCCTTTTTTGTCCTTTATTTCTTTCTTGCAAATTAATAACGTATTTTTATGTTTTATAAAATTTTTTTATTAGTGTGTTGTCATAAATATTTGTATTGTTCACTTGGGTAACACATGTAGATGATATTACTATTAAATTATCCCTGTCAAATATAAATTAATATTTTATTATTTTGTGCACAATATGATGACCTTAAACCTTTTAAGCACATCTACTTTTTCAGAATTTTTATTTCCATATATTTTAATTATATACATATTTAAAAATACAATTGTTAAAATTATCTTCAGTATATACTTATTTTTATTTCTGAAATTACTGCATTTGTATGTAGGATTGCTTTTTGTATGTGTAGTAATTTTCTTTAGTACTTATTTTTGCATAAGACTGCTACTGACCAGCTCAGTTTTGAGTTTAGCCCATTTTATTTTGAAAGGATGTATTTCTCTCTACAAACAATTATACTATGGCAGTTATTTCCTTTCAACACGATTCTAAGGATAGATATGAACGTTTAAGTTAAAAAGTATATATTGATGATATTAAAGATAATTAATATGGCAATAAAGTGTGATCATAATGGCACTGAAAAGTAGCCACTATCCTCTCCCCGCCTCCATCAGAGTGTACAGTACCACACCTGCCACTTTGTTGGTCATTGTTGGTTTCCTAGGGCTGCCATAAGAAAATTGCAATAAACTGTGGTATATGTACACGATGGAATACTATGCAGCTCTAAAGAAAAACGGAGACTTTACCTCCTTCATGTTTACATGGATGGAACTGGAAAATGTTCTTCTTAGCAAAGTATCTCAGGAATGGAAGAAAAAGTATCTAAGGACTCTTTTTCTACCCATCTCTGACTTTCCTGGCTCTACCTCATGCTCTGAAGGGAAATTCCTACAAACCATGATGGTCTGGAGCACATGTTCTTCACCCAGGCTCATCACGGGCAGTGTTAGTCATGGCTGCAGGGACCAACAATCCCAGGCTCTCCACGGCTTATGTGGCCGATGGCAAGTTTATCTTGAGTCCTGTTGCATCTTGGCTGAGTCTGCATTCAGCCAGATCTTCCTCATCCTCAAATCTAGGTAAGGACAGTCCCCGTCTAAGACTTTGCTGCACTCAGAGTAGAAGAGAGAGGGCAGTTGGAGGAACCACGAGACGGCAGCCACAGCTTCTGTTCGTACTCAGTGGATGTCACTTGTAGTCACCTGTGCTGACCAGACTAATGTGGGCAAGCCCAAGGTAAACAGGGCAAGCCAGCTGGGGATACCGGGGGGCAGGGTGAGTAATGCCCGCTCACCCACACGGGCAGAGGAAGGACCCCTGGAGAGCAAAGCAGGTGAACCAGCATCTCCCCTGCACCATCTCCTGGATTCTTTTTTCGTTACCTGTGGCTGGGGCAGCAAGAGAGGGCAGAGGAGGGAAGAGCCTCTTTCTGTTGGGGGACTGGAAAGATGAGGTGCTGGGGTGCATGGGAGCTGGTGGCAGCTGTTGAGCAGGAAAACAACAGACCTGAGAGAATAAAGAAGGAACAATGAGAAAAGCAAAGAATGAAAAGTGTGGTGGTTCTCACTCGCGTCTCCCTGCAGGTCAGTGGATTTCTTTCTCATTTTTCAAAATGGCCGCTGTTGGGCTTCAGCCGCTTGACACTGGAGTACCCAGTAATGATGAGTTAAAACAGTACCGGGGGCTGTTACCTCGGCAATATTTCATAGTGTTTTCAATGTGGTAGAGTTTAACACCGATCACCCTAACTCTCCTTCACTGACTGCTTCAAGATGCACAGACTATGACATCAAATTTCCACAATAACAAAGCTTTAAAAACGAGCACATTGAGCACATAAATTAAGAAAATTTTTATCATCATAAATCAATAAAAATAAAAGAGGTCATAAACGTAATTTGGAAATCCAAAATTTGGTTCATTGGAAAGCGCTAATAAAGTTGATAACCTCCTAGTAAAACCAATCAAGAAAAAAGCAAAAATACACACATTTTCAAGATGAAATCTGAATAACACATTTATCTAAGGAAATTTAATTTGTTATCAAAAACCTCTTCGTTACCAAAAAAAAAAAAAAAATCCTCCAGATAATTTCACACTGACTTTTGTGGAATGTTCAAAAAGGGATAATTGTGATCTCATCCAAACTCCAGCGCCAAATGAGAGGAAAAGAACATTTTCTCACTTAATATAAAGAATGTCATGTAACTGACACCAAAGCAGAGGTTCAAGGCTACTGTCTTGGTTAGATAGGCACTGGTGGAAAAGCCTATGGCTAACCCCACAGGTAAGACTGCAAACTGAATATTCCCTGCAGATCAGGAATATGACCAGACGTCAGCTCTCATTGTGTCCTTTGTTTTGGAGTTCCTAGCTAGTGCAATAAGGCAAGAAAAAGAAATAAAGGTAAAAATATGGGAAAAAGAGGAAGTAAGCTGTGCCTATTCACAACATAATCAGGTGTAAGAAAACTCTAAGTCACCAAAAAATATTTTTCTCTAGAACTAATAAATGAATTTAACACCAAAAACACCAGGTTAACATATTAAAATTAACTGAATTTTTTATTACCAGCAGGTAACTTTGGAAAGGTAACAAGATAACTTTACCTTCAGCAACATTAGAACCCAAACAACTTTGAGAAACAAACTCATCAAAAAAATGCATATAAATGGCTAACAAGGAGATGGGAAACGTTCGGCATTGATTTCCTTCAAAGATATCCTCA
The DNA here is from genome assembly GCA_963574575.1 of Galagoides demidoff. NCBI lineage: Eukaryota > Metazoa > Chordata > Mammalia > Primates > Galagidae > Galagoides > Galagoides demidoff. The sequence goes on from CAUYQV010096865.1 coordinate 4,542, forward strand.
TTAAAAGGTTCACGAGATGACACTGCACTCTCGGCAACGTGGCTCCGTCATAACCGCAGGCAGCACCACTGCTCAGTAAAGAGCCTGAGTGGTGAGGACACGTGAACATGTCTGGGAGGGGTGCACGGTTTTCCATTCGAAAAAGTATTTCAGATTTCTATAAAATTACAATATATAGCTTCCCTTTCATACAGCAACTCTTAAGTCATTTACCTAAAAGAAATAAAAGTGTATGTCCACACACATGCATCCAAACACCTGTGAGATCACCAGCCGCAGGCTGGAAATAATTCCAACGTCCATCAATAAGGGAATGGGAATAAACAAACTGTGGCATATTCATAAACGGGACACTATTCCGAGATGAAAAAGGCACACGTCACTGAAAATGGAATGTTATAATGTGGGTGGATCTTGCAGACACTTTGCTGAATAAAAGAAGGTGGACAGGAAGGATCACACACTGTGCCATCTTACCATGTTACGTTCTGGAACGGGCAAGCAGAGGGTGAGTGAGGAAAGTCAGTCCAGCCCTGCGCACTGGAGTAGACAGTGCGCACCTGCTCATCTCAGGGTCCGAGCCAGTGTGTGGGCTGTTGGAACGTGTTCTGTGGATGCTCGTGGCGGCTCATCCTGTAAGGACATTGGGGAAGACCTTCCAGGTCAGCAAGCATGTGAACAAGGGGGGTGGTCCGTGTATGTGCCATACTCTGTGTGCACCAAACAGCCCCTTAGTAGGAGGGCTCAGTTCCCAGGTGAATTAGCTAAGAGTATGTGGGTCTGCCTCTGTGCCCAGTCACCTTGGGTGATGTATCACTTCAATTTGGGAGGGGGCTGCTTCTGTACAGGGCCTGGCTGGTCCTGAGTGGTCCAGCACCTGGGTTGGCCCCTCTGGGCAGGTGCACCGTCCTGGCATCCCTATAAGGTAGTGAGTCTGTCTCAAGTGATTAGAGATTGTAGATGTCCTGTACTGCATACGTGCCCAGAGCTCCTGAGCATGGTCGAAATATCAGCCATGCTGATATGTATAATCCCTGTGCTAAATGGCATTCTCTTCTCTGTGAGACCCTCCAGTGGGGAATAGAGCTTAAGGGTGGGAGCCCATCTGCCAGGTCTGACCTGTCCATGGGTTTCAGAGCCTGGAACTTGAGAGCCTTCAGGACAGGACCATCTGCTCTCCAGGTGGCTGTGAGCCACGGCTGCCCTTTGTTATCCGATTTCTGCCCTGTCCTCCCCCTGCTTCCTTCAGGGACTGCCCTCAGACAAGCGCTGAAGGGCAGCTCCCCAGTTTGCCACTCTGTCTCAGGAAGTCTGAAAATTTGCAAGAATGTGAGCAGCAGCGGGCTGGTTAGCTGTGTTTAGTGGTCACTGGGCTTATTCCCTGGATACGCAGGAATATAAACAGAAGTGGGCTGGTTGCCTGTGCTCAGGGACGGGACCACCGGGCTCACTCCCTGATCGTGCAGGCTGAGTCTAGACCGGAGGGGGCATCTTCACGTGTTTCTTGGTGTGATGGGAGATACTCTGTTTATCAGAACCATCCTGTCTGCTGTTTTACAGCAGCTTCATGGCTGAACCTGTGTCTAGTCTCTCACATACACACACACCACACATAGTGGCAAAAATGTACACACATTTTAACCAAGGAAAAATGGTATTAGATTTATAGCTCACATTTGACTTCTGCAGTTACCAGTGGTGCTCAGTCTTCTTTTGTTACCCGTATATATTGAGTATTACTATTTTCATGCATTTTTTTCCTTTCTTAAAATGTGTATGCATTTTTTTCTGCACCCTCTGTGTCTGTATTTATATATAGTGTGTATACACACACATACACACATAATACAAATATTCACCCTCAGTCCCCCGCTGGCCAGCCTGGGGTTAAAATGTAGCTATTTGATCAAAACCCCTGCATTCCTACCTCATTGGCTGAATCCCCCTGCTCCCTCACCACCGCATCTCCCGTCTCAGGGTCTTCTTAGTCAAATGTTTTCTATACTTCTCAGGACAGAGTGAACCTGCTCCCCTTTTCCAAGCCCTCCCTGAAGTCTTGAGTCTCCTGCTTCAAGAAACCCGCCCTGGTCTTCATCATAAACACAGCAGCCGGAAGCCTTGCAGACTGAGACGCCCCCCAAACCTTGTAGATTAATTGCATTCTGTACCATTAACCTCTGGGTCGGATATGGTCACCTCGACTGAATGCTGGTGTTGGGAAGATTGAAGAGGGTTTGAAAGTGGGTGGGGGTATGAAGGCAAATGCTGATGTCACGGGGCGGTGAGCTCCTCCCCACAATCACCAACAGCCTCATCTATTTACAAGTCTCCTCACATGTTTTGTTGGCACCTGTACACGTACAGTACACACGTTTGCATCCTTTGCTCAAATGAAGTTACTTTCAAAAGTTCAGTTTGCTGCCATGACAAGGCATTTCTGGTTGCCATTGGCTGCTACCAGCTCACAGACATTTGTAAAAGTCCATGCACCATGTGAGCCCCACCCCACCTCACGCCTGCTGCTTCACGGGGTCCTGCTTTGGGGTCTCCCCACTATCACTGTCACTGGTGGGAACTGCATAGTCCCTGAATCAGGCGACAAGATGCTTACGTACACGGTGTGGCTTCACAACCAGCAGAGAATGCTGTGCTCAGCTCCTTGGAACTTGCAGGGTTTGCCGTCTGCACTGTCCCAAGTTCTTTCTCCATCAGAGCCATCTATGCTTTGGACACCTGTTGGACAGGCTATGGCCCCCCAAGCCCTCCAACTGAACCCCTTCCTGCTCACTTACTCAACCTTCCTTGGAGTAAGAAGTGAGCCTGTACCTCAAATTCACCCAAGGGAGTAAGTACTTTACAAAGGTCATGTTGGGTTGGGGGCCTCCTGGAAAGACACCTGGCCTCCTGGTGAGAGAGGCGTGGGAGGCACTGCCAAGGCGGCGGCCTCATCTCCCTTGCCTGTGTGTGAGGAGCTCCAGCAGGTGTAAAGTTATATAAGCAGGCAGAAAAAAAGCTAACAGTGCTAAAAACAGCAGGGTGGAAAGATATAAAAGGCAGGTCCACAGCAACTTAATGATAGGCCTAATTCTAAGCAGTGCAAAGCTCCAGTCTTTTTTATTTTTTTTTAAATTTCAGGTTATCATGAGGGTACAAGCTACCAGGTCACAATTTCTGAATTTGTTAGGTAGAGTCCCACTGGTAGTTTCTTCCTGCATCCGAAGGGGGTGCCATCTACCCCCACCTGTGCCCAGCTCGGTCTTTCTGTCACATGGAATAAAGGAATACTTTGCTGCTTAATCTCCATATATGTGCGTATATGTGCGTGTATGTGCGTGTATGTGCGTGTACACACATGCAGCTTAAGTAGCTTGAATTTTATGTGTATGACATATACATATATGTACATTTCCTTGCGGCCAAGTACAACTCTAATTGATTCATTCTCACCTTTTGGAAGCCACAGCACACGTAACAAGGCCCTGGACCTTACAGGGGCTGCAGCGGAAGTCCGGGCGACCCATCTCTCCGTCACGGCCCAGCCTAGCCCTGTGGTTGTCTCCCAGCTTAGATGTCAGAGACTCTCAGTGTGGAATGGCGATGACAACTCTCAGCTCATGGACTTGCTGTAAAGGCTGAAAGAAACTGGGACTGCCAAGAAGGCTGCACAGCCTGTGCAGATAGAGCGCCAACCTCCGTCCCTGTCCAGTGTCTGCTGGAACTCGGCGGCTGAAGACTCCAGCCCGTGCCACCCCTCTGTGCAGCTGAGGACACCAGCTTGTGCCATTCCCCTCCATCATGGGGCAAGGAGCCTGGAGGTTTCTCAGCGGCTACACGGTGCGACCAGGGATGTGTCTCCTCCAAGGCTGGGCTGCCAGGAGCTGCTTCCAAACTCACTGAGGTAGTTTTTGGCCAAGCGCAAGTCATTTCTGGCTGTTGGTGGAGACTTTACTTTCTTAGGCTGTGAGCCTCTCCAAAGGCTGCTGGGGACTCACCAAACCAGGGCAGCTGGCAACCCCAGAACCAGTGACGGAAGAGAGGGACAGGGAAAGAGATTTATAACCAGACCTCGGAAGTGATGTCCACAACTCCCACCTTTGTGGCTGGGGAGGGGACGAGGTGGCAGAATTCTTGAAGGTCACCTTGGAGGCTCTGCCCACCATAACCCTCAAGAGATACTCAGTCGAATGCTAAGATTAAGTCACTTGAAACGGCAGAAACACAGGCTAAACTGATCTGGTAACAGGGGAAGCCTGACAATTACAACCTGCTAGCATAGTTCCCAGTACAAACGTGGCACAGGTCACACACGTGTGTGAGGCCAGAGAGCGTTTCCAAGTTTCTCATGACCACAGTGAAGGGGCACAGTCCTGGGCCACTTAGCTGAGCTTCTCCCAGGCTTGGTCCCTCGCCTATGAGGTGGGAGTGTCGGCACCACCTGAGTCCCAGGTCCTCAGACCACGTGCACAGGGGACCAGCCAGCTGCAGCCAGCACTGCCCGTCAGGTGTCAGGATGGCTAAGGCAGCTTTATTCAGATTTGCTATGAATTTGGTTCATGAAGTCACTGTGGGGGGAGCAAAGCAGGTGGCCAGCACATAAAGGCTTTCACAGGGCTCTGAGCATTGACTGATGGGGCTCTGTAAGGAGCTGAGTGACACGATAATCGTGGCATCTTCAGCAACATTTCTGTCACGATGGGAATTTTGTTGACAAAGTTTAGCCCCAAAACGAAATTTATGAAGAAACGCCTTGTTTTCTAAAACGGTGCTTTCCCTGATATCATTTCAGAAATTACCCAGTGGCTAAGAATGGGGTTGAATCTCTCCCTCTATTATTACACTATGTATATATTTTTGTTCTAGAGAGATTGTACTTACATAAAGTTCTGGCCTCCTGAATGTTAATAACAACCAAGAACATATGCATTTCAAAGTCTTATTAATTTCTGGTAGTGTTCAAATGCAGTTTTATGACAGTTATTACTAAGTTAATCGTGTGTGTGTGTGTGTGTGCGCTAGAGAGAATTTTAATAGAGGCTAGTAACGTTATTTAATCTTCTTTTTATTGAGTGAGTTTTCAAAATATAGTTAAAATTCTTGCCTCTCTACTTTCCTGACGGCATATTTGGTTTTATGCTAAGCAGAATCCAGATGCTCTATTAATGAAGACGGCTGAATGCTGGCGCATTATTATAACGGTTGCTTTGTTCTCTACCGTTCCCGTGTCACGGACTAAGCCATTAATCAATGGCTGCTGAGAATAATTGTCTAGTTCTTAACAATTGTCTATTGTTGAAACATTTGGAATTTAAGATAAAGACATACAGGCTGCTCTAAAAAATGGCTCAAGATTACCCTTCCTGGGACTGGGGGCATATTGTTGGAAGCAGGAAACGGCTGACCCGGTTTTGAGGCATTTTTGTGTCCCCTTGTTCAGTTGCCTGTTCAATTTGTGCTGGAAAAGTTGACTTCATTAATGTCAGGTAATAATGATTTCATGTTTTTTATTGAGCTGGCGCAATTATTAAATGCAGACATATCATAGACGTCTTTGGCATTTTAAAGTAGAAATGAGGCGTGTTTAATAATCATGATGGCAACTTTTGTCTGTTAAATATCAGGTTTTGTGCAGGGAATTTCCATCTTAGATACCTGCTATAAATAAGAGCCTTGGCCGTGTGATTGCTATTCAGCAAGAAATATATGACTACACCATGCTGTTTTAGTAGCTCAAAATTAGATATCTTTCTCATTGAAAATGCTGTAATTTGAAATGTCAATAAATACATTGCATGCCATCTCATACTATAACAAATTACCCCTTAAATCTATCAAGATTGAAGTCTAACTCATGGTCTGAAAAAAAAAAAGTCAATTCTAACTTGGGGAGAAACATGTGCCCTGATTTTTTAATGTAATTCACCTTTATGTAAATGTGCTCATGTGTCCAAGCCTCCCAGACACAGCATTCTCAGGGATGGTCTTAGGATGTATTTATTTTTGCCATAGCACTTACCTGTTATAGATTTTAATTCGTAATTATTGTGTGTAGCTTTTATTTGATGAATGCCTGGAACAAGGACTATTTCTTAACTGGAGAAGAAGTACCTCTATTTCTCTCAGTACTCCAGTTCCAGTGGGGTCAGTAATGGCTAATCTTTTCCCTTTTGTCTCTAACAAAACACTGACCAATGAGCCGCTTCTCTCACTTGTGTGTCTTCAAGGGGGCTGTGGAGCATGTTAACGCAGGGAGGTGCTGCTGGCACCAGCTGGGGTCCCACCACCCCTTGATAATAGTAACTGCGTCTGGGCAGAGCTCAGCACACACGTTATCCTGTTTACTCACTGCCCCAGCCTGAAGAGGGATGGCCTGTCACAGATATGCAGGTGAGCGGCACATGGTCCCTTACAGACACACGGTAAGAGTCTCAGAGCCCCACTGCTCCCCCCACCCCCCCGGCTGCTTGCCCTTCTCCATCCCAAGCTTCTGAGGGAAGACAGCTCTGGACCCAGTGCCCAAGTCCTCCCAACACTGTGCCAGGCTCGGTGGGTAACAGTCCTGACTCTCCGAGGCCTCTAGGACATGTGGCAGCTGACCCCAGACAGTGCTGCCAGACAGTGCTGAGGAGGTTCAAAGTGAAGGATGCAGATGAAGACAGGCGTGTATGCATAAGCACATTCACACACGTACTGACGTCGTATCACTCCACACGTGTTTACACCTGTACACACACGCATCATATTCTGTTGTCTGTCCACATCACATGGCACGGCACAGTACTCACACGTGGCTGTGTGGACCTGTGTGCATTCATCCCCACGCCCGAGTGCTGACCTTGGCACTAAGCAGTGTGTGTGTCGCGGTGAGTCAGAAACCACGCAGGGTTTTGAATCTCCCGTTTCTCTTTTCAAAAATGTTCAGAGAAGGAAAGAAACAATACAGAACTTCTACCTCTGAAAACTCTTCCACTCAGTGATTCACCAGGAGGGAAACTAAAAAGTGTTGGATGTGGTTTTTATAAACTCTGTTTTTATTCTAGTGTGTTAATGTCAGACTCACATTGATCCACGGGACGCATGTCTTAACTTGTACTGTCTTAGGAGTAGGCACTGGTGTTTCTCCAGCCTCTGTGATCCAAATTCTGTAGAACTTAACCTCATCTCAAAACAAACATGAATCATGACATTTTGGAGGGCGGCATTCACAAGGGGCTGTGCGATGTGCGTTGACATTGGACTTAGAATCAAAGATGAAATACTTTAGTACACTGACTTATCAGGATTTGTGTCTAATAATAGTCTTCAAATCCCAATTACTTAGAGGAAGCCTTCTGCTGCCAGCACAGGATTAAGGCAAAAATTAAAGAATGCTAGAAATTATCTAGTCCATAACTTCATTCTACTTGGGGACAATTTGGAACCGTAGATAAAACCATCCTGGAAAAGAAATCAAGTGACCAGAGGGCCGTGTAGGAATATAAATCACACACACCTTTAATCCGTTAAATGCAAACGTTTCCGTCAGGCTGGGTCACTGCTGCCCACAGATGGCTGAGAAGCGTCTGCTGAGTGAGTGGTCACAGGAGGGAGGGATTGTCCAAGGTGAAGGGCAATCTCTCAGAAGTTTATCCACTTCTTTAAAATGCAAGCAGGGTGTCTTTTCACGACCCATTCCAAGTTTGTGTGTCCTCTGTTCCACAGTCTCACAGATCCATCAATGCACTTGAGCTCTCCCTTCCTGACCGGTGAGAAACATTTGTGCATTACAAATTGTTACTTCCTTTCAGTCTATTTTCTTCAAACATTATTGAGCACGGTCTGAATAAAATCATACAAAAAGAAAGAATAAATGCATAAGAAAACCAAACCAACAGTGGAGAGCAGTGAGCTCCAGGCCCCGGTTCCGTCCGTCCCTGGTAGCTGACCGGGGCTGTTCCCCAAGCACCAGGCCTGCCTGGTCAGCCTGTTTCCCAGACGTCTCAGGCCTCACTCTGCCCGTGTCTGGGAACGATGACTTTTCTCTGCGATTTTTATTAGATGGGGACATTAATTAAGTGGAACATCCCTTTAGGGTTATATGAAATTTAAAAATATAAATATAAAAATTTATAGTAATAATAATGATGCAAATCTAATGATTTTTGGTCTATTTAACACTTTTAAAGGATTTTATGTATTTTGTATTCCTTTCCCAGATGCATGTCATAAATAAAAGTGATTACGGGCCAGCTGGGGATACGAGGAGACATCATTCAGTTTTAGTGTTCGGCACGGGACAGGGAACACAGTTAAGTTCCGTTTATTTTTATGTTGCCGTCTGCTTGACTGGCATATCTAAAGCTACTGAAAAATCCATGGCGGGGACATGAAAGAGACAAATGCCTTGCTGAGAGACGTTCGTGGATGTTTCTGGTGAGCGACACCTTGACATTCACAGGGGCATCTCACGGCCAACGCTGCCGCCCTGTACTTGCCCAGAGGCCCAGGGGACCCGCCCCGCCCCAGTGACCATCTAGTTGACACTCTTGACACAGTCCCCCAAATTAACCATTCTTCTCTGTTATTTTGAGACATCTTTGTTTTGCACCGATTTCCCTTGGATTTCTTTACAACTGTCACTTTACTTTTTTTTTTTTTTTTGCAGTTTTTGGCCGGGGCTGGGTTTGAACGTGCCACCTCCAGCATATGGGGCCGGCGCCCCCCTCCTTTGAGCCACAGGCACCACCCCATCACCTTACATTTTATACTGGAACCTTTCTCCCCCCCCTTCCCCCCCTTCCCTCCAGCTCAGTCATTTTGACCAGTAAGAGCTGGACCAAGGCCAGGACAGGGCTGTTTGTGAAGGCTCACCTTTTAGAGAAACAATGAAAATCAGCTGCAGGGGTGCAGCTGTGGGGAGCCCTGAGCCCCACAGAGCCGTGAGTGAAGCCGAGAGGGTTATGGGACCACACACTTCTTATGCACCAGCAGTGTGAATCCTATATGCTCAAAAGCCAGGAAAAGTGGGCAGGACGTGGCCTGGGGCCACTCTGTGGAAGCAGCGTTGATAAATTATAATCTGCTGAGAGAACACAGGGGCAGCGAGGCCCCCACTGTCGGTCAGTTGATAGCACCATAGTGAGTCCTGTTGCAGGGCGCAGGGCTCTGCCCAGGAAGCCCAACAAGACAGGGGAGGACCCTCAAAGCTGCCTTCAATCATGGCAGCCCTGCTCTGGGAGAGACGGGCTCTTCCCTCACGTGGGTTCAGGAGGTTGGACCAAGACTGGCATCTAAAGCATTCAAAGGATACCGTTTTTTAGTGAAGTGGGGATTTCTTAGCGAAGAGGGCCAGAACTCAGCGAGGATTTCATGGAAGGATGAGGGAAATCCATGTAGATTGCCTGGCTCTCAGTCAAGGACGCCAGGAGAGAGTGTGCTCGGCCCCTGAGAGGTGGTGCAGGGGTCTGTGTTTGCTGACGGCCTCCTCGGCTGGCAGGAGGCCTGAGAGCTTTATCCCAGATTCTCTGTGGTCTTTGCAGTAAGCCCATAGAAGCTCGTGTTGTCTGTGCTTCAGCAAGGAGGATGCTGAGGTGGGGTGTGGAGCTTAGCCAGGACCCACCTCCAGAGATGACGTGGGGTCCAAGGGCTGTCCAGCCCGTCTGAGAGTGCATGTGTCCAGGCCTCGGAGAGTGCAGGCCTCAGGGATGTTGCTGTGCAAGGGGAGAGGCAGCTGGGGGGACATTGGAGGAGGACACAGTCCAGGATCTACTGCACCTAGGACAGAATGTTCCCTGTTAATAACAGCCTGGTCCTTCTGTCTTCTGAGGGCGCCTCTGTGTGGCTGACTCTGTGTCCAGGGCATGCCCTGTAGGGGCCCCTTGCAGGCGAGATTTGTTTTCGGCCCCACCCGCACATGTTTGTAATGATCACCAGGTGATCTTGGTGGCAGCTGTGGGCCTGTGTAGGAAGTGCTTTGGAATCAGACCCAGCAAATCCGGGTGACCCTGGGCAGAGCCAGAGCACCCTCAGGGCTAAATTGGGACAGTCCCGTCAGAGAGAAAATCACCGTGGCTGAAGGGACCTCGGCGGGCAGGTGCCTTACAGGTAAGGCCTGACTCTGCCTTCTCCCCTCTCCTGGGATGACTCAGGAAGCAAGAGAAAGGAATTCCTCCAAGATTCAGATTTCAGCTTCTTAATATTTTACCTAAAGAAAATTTAAAAAAAAAGTGATGTGTGAAGGGATGCGTCTGGGATGTTGTGAATTATAAACATAAAGGAGAAAGACGTTTCATTTTAATTTTAAGAACTATAACATTTCACCAAGGAAGTTTAGTGCACAAGTAATATCCACAGGGTCTGCACATGGAGAGCTTTTCAGGGGGGTTTTAGGATTGACCCGACAGCTGCCCATGAGTTACGCTGAATGGGGAGTTTTCTTCTTTGTAAACTGGATGTACTTTCTGCAGTCAAAATCAAACACAAAAAATGAACAGGAAAAAAAAAAAAAAACCTCCTACTTACTCCAGATTGGTTTTTATCATGAATTTAACCCAAAACTTTTTTCCTTAAAAGATTTCCAAACAAAAAGAAAAGATGCAGTTTCTACTCAGAAGTGATAAGGGCAAAATCAGTTAAGCTGTGGAATGTTTTTCTTTTCTGTAAATTGTGGCCATCAGGATAAAAGTTTAAATATCAGATATGAATATGAAAAGCACCGTGTCTATTATATTTAATATTATTATAATTTTTCAATATTTTATTAACAAGAAAGTCCCATTATGATAGTCAGATATATTAGCATATTTATAATTTTACCCCCTGTGCCCAGCCAGTGACTTGCAGACCCTCTAATTTGAACAATCTTTTGTTTAAATGTAACTACCTGCCCACTGCTGACAACACTGCTGACCCCACGTCAGGGAACATTATCTACTTGGTAATTTGCACCAACAGGCTCATTGTATTTCATTTAGCAGAAGGCTTATCAGGGAAAGGCAGGGAGAGAGAAAGCCACAGCTCTTTGTAAAATAAATGGGAGTGATAATAATGAAATGATAGGAGTTCAGGAAGCAGATCGAGGAAGCCTGCGGACCCGCAGCGGAGAGGACGGCTGCAGTTTGCTACCCTTGTGCTGGCGTGTGCTGGCCACATGCTGGTGTGTACTGGCATGTGTTGGTATGTGCTAGCGTGTGCTGGATCATGCTGGCATGTGCTGACTGCGTGCTGGTATGTGCTGGCCATGTGCTAACGTGGAAAGTCCAGAGCACAGTGGGCAGCTCTAGCTCTGAAAGGCTTTGGGTTTAGAGCAAGTGAGTCCCTGTTCCAAACTCAGGTGCTAGGAATCCCACTTCTAGATCTGGGTTTGAAATAGAGCTGAAATATCCAGCTGTAGTCCCTTCAGTGAATGGTCTGAGGCCCCAGGTGTGGCAGGTGTGGGCTGAAATAAAGGACAATTCTCAGGGCACTGCCAGCTTCTCAGGCAGGGACCTGGTGGGTGCTGGGGACATCCCAGGGACTGGCTGCCTGGCTGTTGGGAACGATGCTGATGTTGGCTCAGGTTTCGGAGTGGGGCTGGGGCAGCTGTACACACAGGTGCTGAGAGCCATTGTCTTGGGAAGAGGCTCAGAGACTTGACCAGAGTTTGCTGGGGGAGAGTGTCTGCATGGCCAGTCCTGGAGCAGCTGTGGGTCCCCAGGGCTCCTCCCTTCCTAGGCAGGCTGTGACACAGAGCCCACAGCCCCTTCTGCGCTGACCCCAGTCCTTCTTTCTAAATCTCCAGAGAAGGGAAGAGTAAATGATTTGGCTACATGAACAAACCGCCTCTGTCCAGTCCCTATCTTTGTGGTTGGAATTTGCACCAAGCACTGTGTGTCTGCTCTTGTTACCTTGGCTGGATGGGTCTGCCCTCCCCAGTGCTCCCAGAAGTGTCTCTCCCATAGTTTCCTGTCAGGCCACCACTGGGCAGTCTCTGACCAACCCTTCCTTATCAGCCTCCTTAACTCCAGCAAGGAGGTAACAAGATGTTTGTCAACCAAGATAAAAGGATGCAAAAGGGGTGATGGTCAGGCCCTACGTGACAACAGGACACTGACTGTCATCTGCAGCAGCCAGCCTGGACCCCAGACCCCAGACCACAGCATCTACAGCAGGGGACCCAGGACAGCCACCTGGACCCCAGACCCCAGACCACAGCATCTATAGCAGGGGACCCAGGACAGCTAGCCTGGACTCCAGACCCCAGACCACAGCATCTACAGCAGGGGACCCAGGACAGCCAGCCTGGACCCCAGACCCCAGACCACAGCATCTACAGCAGGGGACCCAGGACAGCCAGCCTGGACCCCAGACCCCAGACCATAGCATCTACAGCAGGGGACCCAGGACAGCCAGCCTGGACCCCAGACCCCAGACCACAGCATCTACAGCAGGGGACCCAGGACAGCCAGCCTGGACCCCAGACCCCAGACCACAGCATCTACAGCAGGGGACCCAGGACAGCCAGCCTGGACCCCAGACCCCAGA